>CM046032.1:44230951-44245951 GCA_025215565.1 Flaveria ramosissima | reverse complement strand
TGGAATTATAATGTTATAGGTTAAAATATAAAGTTTATTTGGATTGTTTTATTAAATGATAATTTTATAGGTTCATAATGAAGTTTATTGTTTGTTTTGATAGAATGATAATGTATGTGTATGAAACAGTTATGACAATCGATAAAAGCTGGATTAAAATAAAAAACCGAACATCTCCGGTTTTTTTTAGAAGGTCTTAAAAAACTTTATGGAGTATGTTAAGAACTTTGTCGACAGTGATGGCAAAACAAATGCCCGTGTGTAGAGATTGTGTGAATGCTTTTCGTCATGATTTAAATATTATTAATGCTCACATACATGATCGTGGCTTTGCTCAACATTATACGAAATGGGTTTATCATGGTGAGGTCTCTAGTTCTTCTGATGCTGCAAAACAATTTGCTACAATAACACGTACTCCTCCAGCAAGTAATATATCAAATAATGAGATGTTTGATGCAATCGAAGATGTTATCGCAGAGAATGAAGAAAACATAGATGAGGATGGATATACTTTAGACTCGGAATTTGATGAACTCTATAATGAGGGTCAACACTGAGTTATACCCCGGTTGTACTGGATGTCTTCTTTAAACTTTCTAGCCAAACTGATGCATATTAAAGTAATCAACAAGTGGACAAATAGTTCGTTTGATCAACTTTTAGAGTTTTTAAAGGTTGCATTCCCGAAAGAAAATCACATTCCATCTTCACACTATGAGGCGAAGAAGAAGCTGAAAAAGATGGGTTAGGATATGAATCCATCCATGCTTTGCATCAATGATTGTGCTTTGTTTTGGAAAGAGAATGAAGAATTGCAAAATTGTCCGGTTTGTAATGAGAGCAGATGGGTTGACAAAAACACAAAAGGAAAAAAGGTAGCACAAAAAGTATTGCGGTATTTTCCATTAACTCCTCGGCTTAAACGAAGGTATAGTTCCAGATTCACAGCAAAGGATATGATTTGGCATCACACTGGACGCTCAACGGATGGTATTATGCGTCATCCGGTAGATGGAAAGGCATGGCAAGAATTTGATAAGAGACATTCTGAATTTGCCAAAGAGCCTAGGAACGTCCGTTTGGGTCTAGCTGCAGATGGCTTTAATCCATTTGGTAACATGAGTCAAGCTTACAGTATGTGGCCAGTTGTGTTAACAACGTATAACACACCACCGTGGTTAGTATGAAAGAGTCTTCTTTCATGTTAACTTTGCTTATTCCGGGCCTAAATCACCTGGAAAAGACATTGATATTTATTTAAGGCCTCTGGTGGATGAGTTGAAGCAATTGTGGGAGGATGGAGTACAAATAAGAGATGCCTCGACAGAAACTGTATTCACGATGCGTGCGGCGTTGTTATGGACCATTAATGATTATCCTGCTCGTAGCAGCTTGTCTGGATGGAGTGGGCAAGGTATCTTGCATGTGCGACGACGTGTAACATGGACACACCCTCGTGCCGTGTAACTAATAAAATATCATTTACCGGTCATAGAAGATTCTTGCCTAGAAGTAATAAATGGAGAGAAAGCTTGTTGTTTAATGGACAGAAAGAGTTAGAAAGCATCCAAAAGCATTAAGTAATTCAAAAATATTAGAACAACTTAACCGTCTTCCCGATCGTGTTCGGGGTAAACATCCCAATCATGGTGGCGTGAAAAGAAAACGTGACGAGTCAGAGTTGAATTGGACAAAAAAGAGTATATTCTTTGAGTTGGATTATTGGTCATCTCTTGATTTAAAACACAATCTTGATGTTATGCATATTGAGAAAAATGTGTGTGAGAGCTTGTTAGGTACGTTGTTGATGAATGAAAAATCAAAAGACACACACAAAGCAAGAGAAGACTTAAAAAATTTAGGAAACGATCAGATTTATGGCTAAGTGTGAAAAACAACAAGGTCATACAGCCACAAGCTTCTTACTCTTTCAAACCTAGTGATCGATCTAAATTTTGTCAGTTCCTTAAAAGAGTGAGACTACCTGATGGTTTTGGATCAAATTTTTAAAAAAAAGGTGATTCTTAATAACTCAAATATCATCGGGTTAAAGTCTCATGATTGTCACATTCTTATGCAACGTTTGCTACCAATCGGGGTCCGTGCAGGTTTACCTGAAAATGTTTCAACAACAATTATTAACCTTTGCACATTATTTAAAAAGATTTGGGCACGATCACTAGATGTGGATGACATGTTTAAAGCACAGAAAGAAGTGGTTAATTTTTATGCAATTGGGACCTTATATATCATCCAGCATTTTTTGATATTATGGTTCATCTAATTCTACACTTACCTGAAGAAGCTATTCTTGGAGGGCCTGTATATATGAGATGGATGTATCCTTTTGAAAGATACATGAAAAAGTTGAAAGCTTATGTTCGAAACAAAGCTAAGCCTGAAGGATCAATAGCAGAGGGTTATGTTGCAGATGAAGCATTGACATTCTGCTCTATGTATTTGGAGGGTATTCAAACCAAATTTAACCGTCCTGATAGGAATGAAGATCCTGGCATTCCAAAGAGAAAGTTCTGTGTTTTTTCATCACAATGTCGACCAATTTCAAAGAAGAAAATCATTTCTCTTAGTGAAAATTCTAAGAAGTCATTTCAATGGTTTGTGCTGAACAATTGTGAAGAAGTTAAAGTCTACATGTCGTAAGTTTTTGTGGTTTAAATTATTCTTATTAGTTTCACTTTAGCTAAAATGATAAACTAATATAAATATTATATTTCTCACACAGTGAATTTGAACTTGAATTCCCTGGAAGCGATGTAAAAAATGAATTTTCTTCATGGCTTAATAATAAGTTCAATACGTCTCCTGACAAAGAACTAAAGGCATTGGCACATGGCCCCGTGTGCACATATTCTTACACAGCTTGTATTGTCAATGGTGTTAGATTTGTGGTACTAAGCCGTGATATTAGACGCACTACACAAAACAGCGGTGTTGTTACAATAGGAGAAGATGGTACACGATTTTATGGTCAGCTAGAAGACATCTACGAGTTGAACTATATAAATGGTTACAGTGTTGTACTATTTCGTTGTAAATGGTTCGACACATCACGAAAGGGATCTGTAATTAGAAAGAATAACGTTGTTGTTATCGATGTCAGCCGTGAATGGTTTCGTGATCAGCCTTTCATTTTAGCAACACAAGCTCAACAAGTGTTTTATCTTGAAGATCCTTCTAAAGCCACCAGCAATTGGAGGGTTGTGGAGGATGTTCATCATCGAAAGCTTTGGGATCATCCTAGTATTAGTGTTGCTAATGACATAGATGTATTGCACGACAGTGAGTCATCTGATTATAACTTAGTAGTCGATAGCAATTTTAATATTGGTGAATCAAGTGCACGGGTTATTAACGATGAGAGAGATGCACATGATAATTGTGATTTAGTCGTAGACTTAAGTTGGTTGCCTGTTGCTCCACTTGTTCATGATGAAGATTTTATTAATGATGAAGAAGAAGATGAAGATGCATATCTCTCAGATGAGGAAGATTATATTAATGATGATGAAGAAGATGAAGATGCATTAGATATTAATGATAGTATGGAGGAGAGCGATGATAATCTTGTAAACGAAGATGAAAATCTTTATAGTGATAACTCAGATTGATTGTATGTATTAAGAACACTTTATTTAATTTTTTATGAAAATGTCACATTTTATTCTATTTCTTATTAATGTGACACATGATTTTATTGCAGGTTATGTCTTCAACCATAGCAGGATCACATGGTGGTGACGGTGGGGGTAGGGATCCCCACGGGCATGGATATACTGTTCCTTCCAGTTGCCAATCATGTAAGTTAATGTTTTAAATTTTAAATATATTTTAAATGTTACTAACCTTTTGATTTTTTTATATTAATATAGCGTCGGCTAAGAAAAGGCGATCAAAAGGAAGGAATCTAAATTTATATGAGAAACACGCTATAAACAACAACCAACCACTGCCCGTGGAATTTGATCATACAGGAAAACAATTTAAAGCTGTGGGAGAAAATAGTCAATTATTTGTTAGAGCATTATCCAATCACGTTGCCACTGCTCCTTTTCATTATCCCTCTTGGGAAAAAGTCCCTGAAACGTTTAAGATATCATTGTTTAATTTTCTGGAGGCGAGTATTATGTAGTCTTTTATTTGTAATTTAGTAATCATAACTTTTATATATTTCTAACTATTCTGTTTTGCAGGAATATTTTGATTTAGAAGCTTATCGTAGTTCAGACCATTGGCATGGAATCCAACTTGGTATCCATATGGATTGCCAGCGAGCATTTCGAGATAGAAAATATAATATGAAACAACATTTCTTAAATCATGGAGGCTATGATAATATTGAGAAGGCTTTAAATAATCCACCTGAAGGTCAAAGTCGGGAGGCATGGGAGCGGGTGGTTGAGTTTTTCTCAAGTGAAGAACATAAACGCCTTTCTGTAAAAGGCGTAGAGAATAGGGCAAAACAACTCTATCCAAGTCTGCATGGTAGCCGATCATATGCTCAAAGACGATATCTTCAGGTAAAAAAACATATATTATTTAATTATGTATTATTAATTCTTTTCTGCTATTATGAATATTGTTTTTAATAGGAGCAACAAACCGGGACCCCAAGTTACATCGAAACGTGGAGGAGGTCGCATTACAAAGAAGGGTCCGGATGGGTCAACCAAAGGGCAGAAGAAGATTGGGTAAGCTTAATATGTTAAGAATGTTATTATCATATGTTCATATGTATTTAATATATTATGTTTGGTGATCTTGACCCAATATAATCTATATGTTATACATATTTGAGAACTGTTTGGTTTTGATAAGTTGTGTTTATATCTTGAAAGTTGGGAATTTTATGTTATATTTAGTTATGATTTTGGATGGTTTTTTTCATTTTATTACAGTTATGCTGTCGAAATTTAATAAAAATCTTAATACCTTTTCATTTTGATTCTTTAAAATTGCAGGCGAAAATTGAAAATCAATACGCCCAAATGCAAATGGAGGCGGGAGAGTCGCCCGTTAATGAGATGCAATGTTTAGAGCTTGCATTAGGAGAAAGGCGTGGTCATACGAGAGGTGTTGGACGAAAAGTAAAAAATATCTCTCGTTATGAACAATCAAGCGGGTCATCATCACATTCGAAACAAGAAATGGAAGCAATAAAGCAACAAATGCGAGAAATGCAAGAAAGGATGAATGAATTTGAAAGAAGAAAACATAATCCCAATAACGACGAAGATGATGAAGATGACGATAATTAGGAAGTTAATTTGTTATGGTTGTAAAACTTAAGATATGTTTAGTTTGATACTTTTGTGTTGTTTGGTATGTACTTAATTAGAATTGTTTGCTCTATGTTTAAGTATTGATAATATTTAGGTTTTATTTCTGCGTATCTGATTTGGGAAATTATTTAGGTAAAAAACCTGGAAAAAATCAAAATTTAAAATTATATTATTAAACAGGAACCCTATGGCGACGACATGTCGTCGCCATAGGTAAATTAGAAAATAATTTTAATAATTAAATTTATTTTCTATTTTTATTATTTATTAACCTATGGCGACGACATGTCGTCGCCATAGGGTCCACGTGTTAGATATTTTATTTTAATTTTTGAATTAAAAAATTGGGGAAATATTAATAGCGACGAGCCTATCGCGACGACATGTCGTCGCGATAGGGGACAATGGCGACAAAGTCTACCTCGACGACTAATTTTAACCTATTGCGACGAAACTACGGCGACTACCCCTATCGCGACGACATGTCGTCGCCATAGGCTATGGCGACGACAACTGACACCTATGGCGACGACATGTGTCGTCGCGATAGGGCAAAAATCTTGTAGTGCTTGGATTATTTTTAGTTGAACTGGACGATTACTGCTTGAAGTGGTGAACCGGATCGGCGGTCTGATCGGATTTCAAGCAAAATTTATAATTTTCCTTTCAAAATTTAATAATTTATGATACAAATTTTAATTAATCAAGTGTTAATATTATTTTAAAGGTACAAATGCACTCGAAAACATATGCAATTTCCATAATTTGTTTTTCGACTAGATATATATAAAAAAATTGATTTTCTATATATGACGTCATTTGTTTATTGAATCCTGTTCAACCGATCCGACCGGTCCGACCAGTGAATCTCTTGGGTGACCGGTTGGTTATCCGGTCCGGTTTTGAAAACGTTAAACAAAAGGATGATTGTCGGGATTAATGGCGATGGTGTGGTTGGGTTTGTGAAGAATAAGAAGACGGTGTTGATGATGAAGATATCATCCTATTTGGATCAAAATAAGTGGGGTTTGAAGTCAAAGTAATGTCAATTTGGGGGTGAAGGTTTAATAGAGCTTGGGGGGCCACCAACCTCCACATTTTTCATTAATATGATTTGTAATATTATACATACTAGAAAAGTTCCCCGGCATAAATAGTTCTATCAAAATTAATAACCAACAAACTTCTAGTCTTTAGTTTAGAACACCTTTACAATGTATAAATATGGTGTGGGAGCCATTTCATATCTAAATGCACAAACAATGATAGTATGCTAAGCACTTAAATAAGTAATCATGCGACTACAACATTTTAAAGCAATAGATACATTTAAATACTATCACACATGACTGTTAATTACAGTTCATCATCTAAATTCTAATTACTACATATTACATTTATTAATAAAAATTTCAACCAAAACATCACCTGCATTAATGTCAGCCAGGTGTATGGAATCTCCTATAAGACCCAATACCTAACTTCAGCTTATCTGATTTGTTAATAAAATAAAATATATAACCTTATGCAATCCATATTTCCAATAGGTTTTTGACATAATTCTCTTGCAGGCTACTCCATATCACATTCATACCAACTTAAATCTACCATAGGTATTAGGTAATTCTCTTGCAGTCCTAAGAGTCAAGAGATAATAAATCAGAAAAATTTTAAAACCCATCTTAAATAGAATTAATCTAAAAAAGGGCGTTCGCAAAACAAACTTGCAGCACACAATTGAAGACCGACTTTTCTACTAACCCTGCACCAACAAAACAACCAAAAACATAAGAAACAATTTCACAACTTTTGATAAAATTATTTAGTACATATGTTGATGACTAAGAGAGCCATTGAGGCGGTGAAAAGTCGGTAACACATCAGACTCATACTTACAAATGAAAACCACTAAGAATGTTAACTTTACACACGCAAAGGCGTATATGACATTCAACCTCTTCTACATAACCATATGTATACAACCAAACACGCATACGTTTTTTGCATAAAAAAAGAAAAGTCAGATAAGAAAATTCAAACGAAAAAGTTGTAAAGTATGAAAAACTAAAAAAGAGGCATTGACAGGCCATTCTCTATTGACACCAATCACTACATCACAATATTGATTGTAACATGCGACATCAAACATAAAACAATATAAGTAAAATTACAGAGAGAGGTAAAACTTCCAATTCATCCGCTCTTCATTCCATTTATCATTCTCAAATCACCAGCATAAGTTTCTTCTATTTTTTATAACTATTTTACATATTAGCAACTTTATAGATACATGACATCCAGATGCGACCGCAATATCAAAACATACACAACGTTATTATGGTCATGTGTGACAACCCTAAAGCCAAGGTTAGGGAAAAACTAACATTTTAAGAATTACTTTAAATGGATAGTATATACTTATATATTTTATTAGAGATTGTTAAGTTTATTTTATGTGATTAACCTTATATGAATTTCTCATGTTTTTGCATGATGGTACATGAACATGCATGCATAAATATTTACGTGTGTATATATGCAACTCTTGCATGAACCTTGTGATTATCAAATCATAAGATTATGTGATTAGTTACTTGAATGTTAAATGCTTATATATATCTACATGATATGAATTAAGATTTGAAACTTAACCAAACACTATTAATCAAGTTAACATCTAGAAACCTTATGTCAAAAACCAAAACTAAACCAATCCTAAACACTTAAACACTAACTAAAGCACATACTTAACACTAGTATCGGCTCATTAGGACATTAACTAAACTAAATTAATCACTAATCACATGACTAACCTTAGCTTAATTAACCCTAAAAACACCACCTCATTTGAAACCATCGGCCGATGGGGCTACCACAACCGCAAACCACCACAACCGCCACCTTCATCCTTCTCTCGACCCCTATCCCTCCCTCTCAGTTCTCAAATCACCCCACCATTACCCTCTTGCTCTTAGTTCTCACATTACCTAACTAACCACATCATCTATTGCTCCAACACCAACCGATTCTCACCATCAAGAACATCATAACACCAAGATTTCTTCAACTAGTTGTGATCAATCTTCCAATCTCAAGAACCATCTCATCAAACGGATTATCAAGGATCTAGCTAGCAACTCCCTTAGTCTATCTTCTACTCCAAACAAGGTTTGATCCTCAAGCCTATAACTAACACGTTTAAGAAGTGTATATGTGTTTAACTAACACATATAACCAACCCTTTAAGTTAAATCATCAAGGTTATTCACAAAACCTCATGGACACTTGATTTTTTTTTATCAAAAATCAGTAAGAAAAGAGTTCAAAACAGAAAATTTGAGAATTTTATAAAAGCCAAGGATTTAAACAAAAATTAAAGATTTAAAGGGTTGAAACATGTGATATTCATGATAAATTAGATTAAATATTTAATTGACTGTGATTGTGGGAATAAAATTTAGGAATTTGTTAAAAAATATTGGAAATAATAATCTGTAGATTATGGGTTAATTATATTAAATATATTAATTTATATGATTAATTCAAGGAAATAAAAGAAAATTACCACACTGAAGATCTGGACTCAATAAAAATCTAGAAAAATTATATGATAATCCTCATATTTAATTGAAATTTCAGAATAAATTTTGTGAATTAATTTATAAGTATGACAAAGTTTCATATTTTAGAATAGTTAATAAGAAGAAAATTGAAAGTAATAGTAAAACAGTAGGATAAATCATGAAAAATTTACATAAATTATGATATACAGAAAGGGACAGTGTGTATAAATTTCGGAATTTGTAGAGATATGTAGCTATTTCTGCCATTTATTATGAAACTTGTAAAAATTCTAGTAAATTGTCTGTAATGAGTTACTGATTTAAAATTTTATGGGATGTTTAGATTCAGAATATTACTGCTGGTAAAATTTAGTGATTTTTGGATTATAGTAGCTACCGATTAGGAATTTTGACATAATTGGTGATATAAATGTTGAAAGTTTTAAAGAAATAAGATTTGTTCTAACAAATAATTATTTTATAGGAATTATTTGACTTGTGGCTAGAATTAAGGTGAGTAACATGATCCTTTTTATTATAAATTTTTGGAAGAAAAAGTATGATGTGTGTATTTTGAAATTGATGCAAATTTAAAAATTTTGATATGTTACTGTCATATTGACACAACCATTAGTTGGGATGAGGAACCGTCAAATAATATAGGTAGTGCTACTTAGGAATATGTTAACCTGCATCTGTCGGATGAGGGTAGTGATGTTATACTATTTGATTATGTGATTTGTATGTGACAATTATGAATCACTTGACATGTGAGTAGGTTTGGTTGTGAGTTTGATTGTGTTGCATCAATTAAAATGAATTATGTTATTGAATAAATCTATGTTCTTACCAACTTTACGTTGATTATTTTGAGTATGCTTTTTCAGGTCATCATAATGTTTTAAAATCTTGTGTACACGTTCAACATGTTTAGTGATTGGCACAACGATTTAGTGAAACTATGCATATGGTTGGTTATTGATATGTATGACTTCAGCCTCTTCGTGGATGTTCACGTCCACTACTAGCTGAAGAATGAATGAATTATTAAAGACGCGTGCTTTAAAATAGGATTACTAATGTATAAGTCTAAAATATTAGACAAAATTTTGTATAAATGTAATCCGATATTATATGTTAATGAAAATTATGTTTAGTTTATTGTTGTGATTGCATGTTATGATAATCAATGCGTTTTGAACCGAAAAGTCACACCCAAGCATTTCACGCTTCCACCGGGATATGACATCATGTAGCCTTAGAACGAACTATTTTATGGGTATGGCATGTAATATAGTTGAAAGATGCATGTTTATTTGCATAATATAATGTCAAATGAAAGAAAATGATAATCAATCTACCTATGTTCATGCGCTATATTGTATTTTCTTTATGTGGTGTTGCAAATGCCAAACTACAGTTAAAACACATGCAACACTTAACATAAAGAACATCTACATATTTATAACATTCAAATTTTCTTGATGTAGTTGCTTCTTAATTGGCTTTTAGAGAAAGTAGTACGGGGAGAAACTATAAAAAACTAAGCAAAACGATCTTGTTACATTCCATCTTCCAATTAGCTTTATTAACAATTAAACCAGACATTACACACATTAACAAGTGACAAGTATAGCAACTCAAAACAACAAACTAAAAACTCTTACAAACAAAAAGAACCGTTCCACCAACTGAAACATACTTTTTTCAAGATTCGCAAGTGTCTGTAAAGAACCTAAAAGATACACACAAGTTGAATCATGTTAGTTAGATTATAAGTAACAAAAAATAAACATGCATTATTTTAAGCCAACATTCATCATTCCAAGAAATGTGACTATGACATCATCAACAAGCATCATTTTAAAACCATATTTATCCCAAATTACATCAAAATTAACACATACTTTACACAACAACAAACAAAGAACATCAACATACAACCCCAGTTAGCCCCTTATTCACCTTTTTATTGTCTATCTTCTCCCTCATTCTGTAATAGATGATGAAAGATTACCACACCCAATCTATATAAAGAATTCTCGAGAATAAAAAGAACTTGTAAGGAAATGATAATTAATCTGTTACCCAAACCAATTGAAGTTTAGCTAAAAGTTTAAAAGCAATAAAAGACACATTAGCCAACATCCATAAACAATTTTGGGTTCCAAAATCAAAGTTGATAAATCGATTTATAAATCAGCCATTGAGGGTTTATATGTACCTCAGTAAAATGTAAACACGTACTATGTTGTGGCAAATTTCCTACAAATAGAGATTGTTAGGTTAAAACATAGAAACCCTAAAATACAAATAACCAAAATCACAGGATTAACGTTAATTTACCTGCATTGAAATCCCTAATTTTAACTTGAAAATTGTCCACAATAAAGACTCGATTTTTCATCTACAACCTGCACATCTCCACCATCATCTACCACCACAACCAGCGACGGCTAAGGACCTCGCTTCTCGATAATAAAGACAAAAAAATCACTAACCTGTGTCTAAAGCTCGGTTCGCACTAACAAAAGGAATAAAATAGGATCTTGAGTCGAGTACTCTAGTTGAGCAGAGGCGATCAAGAGAAAACATCATGTGTTAGAGCTGTGCACATTGGCCACTGTGTGCGGACGAAGACGGTGGCACTGACGGTGGAAGAAAATTGTAACAAAGTTTATGATTTTTGTTTTGGCCACCAAATTTTGTAGTTAGACTTTTACTTTGATCATACAATATTTGTTAATGAACAAGCTAAGGTTTTATATGAGATCAACTGACTATGAAATTAAATCACCATAATGTAGTGTATATAAGAAATATAAATATACAACCCTCTAGTGAAATCATAAACTTAAATTATGGTTTAGAGACAAATTAAAACTCACACACTTGCACAAAAAATACAATGGATAAATTCCTTAAACACATCATTGATCAATTCTTTACTTCAAATAAAAAAATATAAAAAAGAGACTATATTGCTTCACTACAAACCCCCGACCAGAACAAACATAAGAATACGAGTACACCACTAATAAAACATAATGCCGCACTAATTCAATGACATCACATGGCATAACTGCCTTTATTGACAAACATTGACCACATGCATGTTTGCAAGTATGTAAACAAAGACAAACGCACATAAACGACTATGAGAATATCATCAGCAAAGAAATAACAAGAACAGATTATCTTATATATAACGAGCATATGTTGCTCATATATTATACCGTTGGGTATGAGGCGCGCATCGCAATGCCACAGAGTCCCTCTTCAGCTTCAACATCTCTTTGCATTCGAATATACCCATCTTCTCCCCAACTTGTACCCCATGAGTTCTTTACAAGCCAATACTTGGTGCCATCATCATCTGTATCATATCCAACTACTGTAACAGCATGGTTTTGTTGGGTTTCACATTCTCCTGTGAAAACACCGCTTTTGTAATGAAGGAAATTGTATCCATCGGCATCTATGACTACAGAAACTGGTTGCATAGCCACAGCCTTCATCAATGCCGCTTCGCTGTTAGCAGGCACATCTTCGTATCCAGTGATCTTAGCGGCATTTGATGTTTCATCTGTCGTGCTACATGTCCCGTCAGTTCCTTCATACGGATAATTAGCCTCTGATGCTATGCCATTGTTTTGTATGATGAATTTGAAGGCTTCATCCATAATGCCACCATTACAACCTTTATTTACACCATCAGTGGCACAATCAACTAGTTGTTGCTCTGATAGTGATATAAGTTCCCCCGTAGATAATTTGTTGATTCCTTCTACTGCTGCTACTGCTGAAAAAGCCCAACAAGATCCTATACAACAGATAAAAAAGTAATTAGACTCGAAACAAACAGTGTATGTATGTGTTTAGAGCATGACAATTTGGTTACTTACCACACTGGCCTTGATGCTTCACTGCTGTCACAGCCCCTTTCTCCCTCCAGTCTAGTGAAGATGGAACCGATGTCAAATTTTCAAACCTAAAACTAGTAGTTCTAGGCTGAGATGAAACCATCTTGAAGCCGTTGCGTGACGCCCTGAATTCCTCATTGGTCATGTCAGTAAATGCATTGATGCCAAGCTTGTAAGACTTGCCCCCCTCACTGTTGAACGCCTCTATGCGCTCAAGGTTAGCCTTGAATATCTTAAAGCGCATTTCTTTCTCGGCTGCATCTTTGTAAACGCGTCCGTGGTGAGCCATCCACCGCTCGTGTTTCTCCACCAAGGACGTGTTTTGAAGGGAGCGCGAAGTGGCTTCCACACTTAATACTCCCACAAGGAGAAGTACTACAAAGGCCAACGTCCTAAGAGCCATGTCTTGCTAGCTGCAATAGATTAATAAATTGTTAGTTGATAGTTGTGCAACTGTGCAAGTGATGCATGGCAAAGAGATATATAGAACTAATTTATAGATGTTTGGGTAGGATATTGATTGCATTTTCAAGGAAGCTAGTGGACTCTGCGTGCAAGAAGGTTCATTCTAATTAATTGTGATCAATTGCATGATTGTCGCGATGACAAATTTGTCTTCTCTATTTTAGTTTCTATCATTATTTTTGTATAATCTATCATTTCTTTTTCCAGTAACTATTGGTATAATTTGTGTTCC
Organism: Flaveria ramosissima; assembly: GCA_025215565.1. Classification (NCBI taxonomy): domain Eukaryota; kingdom Viridiplantae; phylum Streptophyta; class Magnoliopsida; order Asterales; family Asteraceae; genus Flaveria; species Flaveria ramosissima. The sequence continues at coordinate 44,232,465 of CM046032.1, read as the reverse complement.
TATAGTTCATACAAAATGTTAACGAAACTTTTCATTAGTTCTTTATCACATACAGGACAAATATAAACTTTAAAATGGGTTTATAAGTGACCACCCTTCTTTGTTTAATTTACACTTGCATAATGTAGGAGACACTAAGTGGTGTTGTGGACGATGGGTGCAGTTTGATGTTTCAATGGCACGCTTTGCATACTCATGTGGATGCGGTTCATCTTGGTCGGTTCAAAAGTTGTGCAGCGGGGTGACGGCTACATTGGCTCAGTGTAGACGCATCGTTTTTATTTGGACTAGCAATAAAACAACTCACTCGGGTTTTAAGCTGGTTTAACTTATAAAGAAGAAGAAGCACCGTGATTCTATTCATTCCAAATGCTAAATTGTTTACACTACTGGGTTCAAAAACTTCTTTTTAATAATAAAAAAGTAAATTGTTATTTTCATCCATGTGATTTGATCACATTTGTCATTTTCATCCAAAATTTTTTTTTCTTGCATTTGACTCCTCAAGGTTTGGGAAATTTTGTTATTTTCATCCAAAAATGTTAGCTACATTGTTTTAAAATGTTAAATATTGATCGTTAAAATGGTACTTACGTAATTTTTATATAAAAACGAAATCCTAATTTATGTTCACGTGTTGTTAATAAAAATTTTACCACGGAATTTATGTTTGTGGATGAAAATAGCAACTTTTTCAAACATTGGGGAGCCAAATATAAGAAAAAACATTTTTGAATGAAAAATGACAAATATCATCAAACCACAAGGAGGAAAACGGCAATTCACTCTAACAAAAATATGTTATTTTAAGTTTAAAATTCAAAAACTATAAAAGTGATTCATAATTATAACTTGGTAGAAAATATACTATATAAATGTAAGCTATAGATATTGCCGTGGAACTTTTTACACAAGATTTTACTATTGCTTTTCCTATGGAGTTGTGCCATGTAATTTGGTTATCGGTTTTTCTAATGTACGATTTTGTTATTGACATTTTTCTATGAACTTTTGTAACATATTTTGCTACTGTTTTTTGACGAAAGTACTTACACCATAAATTCATCACGATAGACAGAATTTAAATGAATACTGATTTTCGACATTTAAAGCAGATTTAGTTTGTCTCTTTTTTTAAAGTGACGTCGTTTTTGTATAAATATTTTAATAATATAATTATTTTTAAACTTATTTTGTTTTTGTATTATAATTTTTATAAGGTTTTATAAAATTAAGACTGTGTGACTTATTTCCTTTTCTATGCTTATCGATTGAACTTAAATCTAAAATTTAGTTGTGTCCAATTATATAACTGATTAGCTTTAGTAAACCGTGTATTACACGGGTTGAATAAATAAAATATTAATATAATAAAATTTTATTAAGTATAAAATAATATACTAATATATGATATGACTGAAATTACATATTAGAAATGATTATAACTAATAAAACAGTGATAACAACTTTGTAACATTTTGTTTTAAATTTTTCCCCAAAAAAATAATTAACAT
>CM046032.1:43968451-44225951 GCA_025215565.1 Flaveria ramosissima | reverse complement strand
CAAAGCCCTTAATAAACAGTATTATAGATGCATTACCTAATAACTTTGTTACCATCGAAACCAAGCCCTGCTTCAGTAACATTCTGCACAAATCAAGATCTTAAATCTAGAAATTAATCACATTCTAAGTAGAAATCGATTCAAAACATAAATTAAAGGTCCAAAATCAAAACAGAAGAAGCCTAACCTTCTCAATCGGTTGTTTAAAGCTTACACCAAACCTAATCACAACCCCCTTCAATGGCAAACGAAAACTTACCTTCTCAATCGATCATTGAGCATTGAAGAGTGGCGTTTTCTGCTATGAAATTGTGCTATTTAATTTGGCTATCGATTTTTTATCCTGTTATATAGTTTTGGCTTTGCTATTGACATTTTGCTACAAGGTTTTTGTACAAACTGTAAGATGGTAAAAGACTGAATGAATATTATTGATAGGTTTGGTTACAATATATAGAGAATATAATGCAAACCCTAAAACCTAACTGGGCCCGTGAGCTCATACTAGTAACCCTAATAATATTATCTAATACTCCCCCGCAGTCGTAGCGGAAGTAACTTGACGCTAGGACTGGGAAACAAAAAAAACATAAAACAATAATAATAAGATAAACATGCTTCGATCGACTTGACTATCCAAACTATGCTAACAAACAATATTGTGCTTGATGTTGTCATCCATATTTCAGTTTGATTGTGCTATCCATAGTTTGTTTGATACTTCATGGTTCTTGATTCTTGGAATAAAAGGTTGAGACCTGGTGACCGTAGTCATTGGCGATGTCTCAAGGCTAGCAAGCGGCACTCTCTTGGATCCATAGATCAAGAGATGACATAAGTAGATATAAAAAAAGAAAGAAAGCAAGACCGATGACCGTGGTCAGGTGGCGGTCTCTTGGATCCGTAGATCTAAAAATAATAGAAATATTTAATCAAACCGTAGTCCTGGTCAGGTGGCCGTGGACCGTGGTCCTTGATGCGGCTAAAACTCCGATAAACGGAAAAATAAAAAGAACAAAGAAAACATGGTGACCGCTGCAAATTAGAAGCCATATCCAGAAACAAACAAGAGAATGGATGCGAACGAACCAAGAGAATGGATATGAGTAATAGGTTTGAATCCTCAGCCGATAACGAAGCTTTATTAAACATAAACTAGAAAATAGATAAGAACCGAAACAGAAGACGAAGGTGGGACAGGGCGGCGGCGGTGGCGGCACACCGCCCTGTCTAGGGTTTAAACTCGGTGGTGACGGCTAGGGTTTGTATGTTTTTGTGGTGGTGCACAAAACCCTAAGGCTCTGATACCATGTAAGATGGTAAAAGACTGAATGAGTATTATTGATAGGTTTGGTTACAATATATAGAGAATATAATGCAAACCCTAAAACCTAACTGGGCCCGTGGGCTCATACTAGTAACCCTAATAATATTATCTAATAAAACTTCATAAACTCAACGAAGAACACAAGCAATAGAATCTAACAACATTTACATCACAAACTTATGAAAAGTCAACAAGAAATAAAATCTCATTTCGCTTTGTCGGTGAATTAGGCTCAGTATAAAAAGATTATGGATTCAAAAATTATTCTTTTTAAGCTAAATTTCAAAAAGCTACTTTGAGAGTTCTTATAAAATATGCAGCACTGTTTTTACTAAAGTATTATGCTATTTAATTTTGCTATCAATTCTTCTGCTGATATATAGTTTTTGTTTTGTTATTGACATGTCGCTACAAAGTTTATCTGCAACATTTACAACATATTTTGCTACTGAGTTTTTGGTTACAGTTTTTTCATCCCAATTTCATAGCTACGTGCATACTTTAAATTAAAAAGGACTTTTGATATTTTGTATTTACAAGTGTATCTAAATAAAACAAATTTTTATGAAAAATACAAATCAAATCGAAAGTTTCCACAAATTTATAAGAAGTGTTCAAATTTTACACCACACGTCGGGCGTTGCAGTGACAAATAATTACATCCGCACTAAATCTAATTGCTGATAAGGTGTCGTCGTGTAACGAAATAATAAAGTCATGACATGCCCATATAATGTCAGCACATGTTTACAATAGTAAAATAAGAAAACATATTACAAATAAGGGTTATATTTTACCTAAATTGTCAGCAGATTACCATATGATGAAAGATTAGGGTTTAATCCCCAATCAAACTTGCACACGGGTAGCTTTCGCTTAGGGCCACATGCTTTTCACCAACTCCAAATCTCGAAAGAACATCAATCAACTAGAGTTTTATGAAAACTTAACCCTACTTGTCATATGATGAATGGTCACCAACAACCCCTTATCCAAACTAGATTCGTACCAAGAGCTCTAAAGAGTGCAATCAAAGAGACACCGACTCACAAAGAAAAAAATCCACCCCAGAATCTGGATATACTATAAAAAGCCCTAGACAATCGAGCTTTGTCTTAGACACCAAAATATTAACAATCAAGACCATTTGGCCTGATACCATGTGAACTTTACTGGATTTAATAACACACAGTGTCTCAAACACCATTCAAACACCAAAACCTTAGAATATCAAAACACCATACGAAGAACACAAAATAACATATGTGATTTATTATGGAATAAGTTTACTTTGATTGTGTTTTATTCATAGGTGTTTGGAGCCTAAACAAGCTTAATTGGATGCAAAAGAAGCAAAATATAGAACTACAATGACTGAAGATGTAAATATCAAAAAAAAGTTACACAAAAGACACAAATTGAGGTGTACTGGCGTATCATACGCCAGGTATGGGCGTGTATACGTCGGGTGGTGTATTGGCGGCGTATTTAAGGGCGTATTTGGTCAAAATTCCAGAAAATTGTGCGTATGAATGGTGAGGGCGGAGTATGATACGACGTGGGCGGAGTATGATACGACGGTAGTTGAACAAAGTCTAGATTTTTGAGATTTTCAAGTTTATTTAAACCAAATCAATCCCAATTCGATCTACAACTCTTCCTGCATAAAATCTAACATATTCAAGGAAGTTTTGGGGTTCTTTCAAGCTTCCTAACATCTTCCACAACACCATTGATGATCATTCAATTCAAGATTTAAGAACTCGATAAGATGATGCGTGGCTAGGTCGTTCGTGATTACTTCCAAGAGAATTGATTATGCTAAGTAAGAGCTTTTATGCGTTTTCATTAGGGTTTTGTTAGACATTAGTTTTTGAATGTAAGTTTAACTTTTGATTAAGTTAAGAGATTTGTTTATAAATAAAGTTGCTTTTTGAAATTATCAATTTTCGGTTTTCTTGCATCGTGAACTCACTAAAATCGAGAGGTAATTTGACATAGACGAGTTAATATAATTATGAATGACGAGTCTTAAAATTTTTAATCCTTTGTTATTATGCTAATCGAAAAGTTGAAGTCCTTAGAATTAAGTTTTGGCAAACCCTAGTTTGATCATATTAATTGTTCACCTTGCATAATTGAGAATCCGAAAGTATTTGTTTTTCATTATTTAAGTAACTTCATGCTAAAGTTCGTTGCTTTTTACGCTGGTGTTATTGAATTCATCCAAAGTTCTACTTTTAAATTCTAAAGTTCGTGTCTTTAAGTTAATCGATGCGTATTAATTAAACACTTTACACATATTCCGTATATAGACGATCTTACTTACCCTTACACAAGAAAGGTAGCTTAGACCGATATATTAACTTTTGTTTTTGATTGAGTCTCGACAATTAAATCAAAATGACGCCTTTGTCGGGGAGATAGTACGCTTAGTATTGTAGGTTTAGTTTGATTTGTTTTTATTTGTTTAAAATTATGAAAAAACAAAAAAAAATATATTTTTATTTGTTCGTTTTTACTGTGGGTTTTCAGGTTCATCTTTGCAGGTTCTTTCTTTGCTTATAGTGAAGTCTCAAGCAGTTGAATCTAACAATGAATAGAGTTTATTATTCATGTACTTGTTGTTGGAGTCCAGTTCATGTGCGAGATGATTGCCCTGACTACTTGTAAGGCCTTGTTCCCGGGACGCTTACAGTTGGGTCCTCATCGCACATAAAACATATAATTACATTTCACTTTCATAAAACGTTGCAGCGGAAACATTTAAAAACGACATTTTCATTTCATCAAAATACTTTTGCAAAATAATACAACCGTTCGTTACACAATATCATTTTACATTTCATTACAAAAGCACTATAACATTGGATGTCATCCCAAAAGAACTGAGTAGTCACCCCGTGCCATCCTCAGCAACATACCTGCCAACTGAAAATACATCAAAGTCACTGTTGCTGAGTGAGTTCTAGTTTTAAAGAAAACATACTTTACTTCCTTTATAAAACCATTCGTTAAGTTCGTACGCGATCACACAACATACATACATACAGATAATATAACGTTCGTTACATTCTTCATTCATTAATCATCGCATGGTACATTACTATTTGCTTCATTCGTTTAACATCTTTTCTTACGTTCGATCATTTCATACATATCACACTTTCGCTCAAATCGCACCTTCGCATCATCGTACCCGAAGTACATATCGCACGGATCGCACACATAAGGTAGCCAAAATCGCACACTATCTTATGGGTTAGCCAAGATCGCACGCTACATAATCCACATGAGTTAGCCAAAATCGCACGATACATAGCACACAGTAAATACCACATTGCACGTATTGGAGCAGTTAGCAAAACTAAACTCCCTACTGTGTCTATAGTCCCTTATGTTATCCATCGTACATATCGCACAAATCGCACCAACGGAGTGGTCACCAAGACCGACTCCCCCTGTGTGTGTGAGAACTCTTGGGGTTTAGCCAGAATCGCACGCCATCTCATGGGTTAGCCAAGATCGCACGCTACATAATCCACATGAGGTAGCCAAAATCGCACGCTACATAGCACACAGTAAATACCACATCGCACGTATCGGAGCAATTACCAAAACTAAACTCCCTACTGTGTCTATGTCCCCTTATGAGTTAGCCAAGATCGCACGCTATAATACACACACAGTTGAGCTAACAACTCTCAATGAGTTGTGAACCTCCTTTCTTCTTTCGCAAGCCATCCTTACTCTCATTTGTTCGTTCATGCTTGCATTCATTCATTACGTTCCTCTTTTCATTATCTTCCACTTTACGTTACATAATACTTTAATTACATTTATTAACGTTCAACACAAATCACGGGAAGACAATCATACATAACAATAAGGAACATAACAACATACAACATCAATCACACAAGGCAAGATCGCACACCTATAACATACATCATGTATAACATACAACATCACACAATCACACAACATCAAACATCACACGAATCACGCGCATCGCATCATACATAACCATACGACATCACACGTCATCATGCATCGCATCATCATCATCATAAGTCATCTTACATCATCCATGCCCGTCACATCATCTACAACCCCAAAGGTCCGAGCCTACGTCATTTGGGCGTATGGACCCTATTTGGTCGCATGTCTCTCATGCGTATGAGAACACTCAGGCGAATGAACCTCCAGTCGTATAGCCTCCAATCGCATGCTTCCCATGCGAATGAAGCTCAGTCACATGACATCTAGGCGTATGGACCTCAGTCGCATGACCTTCATGCGAATGGCCCTCAGTCGCACACCTTTCGTGCGTATGAACCTCAATCGCACGACTCACAGGCGTATGGACTCCAGTCGCATGACCCTCATTCGCATTTCATTCAGTCGCATGACCCTCATTCGCATTTCCTCCAGTCGCATAGCCCTCATACGTATGACCCTCAGTCGCACTACTCATATACGAATGAACCTCAGTCGCGCTCTTGTGGTGCGTATGGACCCAGTCGCATGCCATTCGGACGCACGGGCCTCCAGTCGCATAACCCTAGCTGTGCGCAGAATGCAGTTCATCCCTAACTGCAGCGGGCGTTTTCGTCCCCCAAACTCTTCCTAACCTCTTTTAAGCTCAAATCAACCATTCTAAACCTTAGGGAAGCATACCACGACATCATTCAAGCATAACCAAGCCCGAAATCAAGCCCCAAACGAATCATACACATACACATACATACATAAACGGGTTTACACCCAAAAACTCGAAAAAGGGTTTTCAGATGTGTTCCAGCCCTAAAATCATTCAAAACGTGTAAAAGAGGGGTCCTAGAACTCACATAAACGATCCCGTCGAGTAGATCATCGATTTGACCCACTACACGATGATTTCCACGCTCGAATCCACCCGAACCAAGCTTTTCTCCTCTTTTCTCCTTCTTTTCTCCCTCTTTTTGGCTGAAAATGGCAAGAATAGGGTGTCTTCCCCCTTTTATACCCCCATTCATCGAAGTTTCTCTCGTTGGCGAGTTTGGTCCCTCGACTTTGGACATTATTTCTTTTTCTTCTTTCGTCGGCTTCAAAGAAAATTTCCGGGTGTTACACTACTTGCAAATGTGTGAGGATGCGAGAAGAAAATTATATTTGTTAGATGTTTATTATGAAGATATACAATCCTCTTATTAAGACTACAAACCATTTCCATCAAATTATCAAGGATGTGATCAGTCACACAAGAATTACAACCTTGAGCAGGATTGGGATTGCAGCAACTCTAAACTAGAGATCACATCAAGCTCAAGTTACGAGAAGGATTATAACGACTATCATTAAGAATGCTTGTAGCTATACAAGGATCAGAATCAATGCCAATTTCCAAAACAAGAACATGTTATCTAGAATGTTAAGCCATTTCAAACTGATTTTCATTCTGAGGAGGACGAAAATATTGCGTGATTGGAAGTGATGTTGTCTGATATCGATGAATTGTTATCATAACATCATCTTTCTGACCAATAACGTTTTGATTACTTAACTATCAAGCGTGACATATTATTACTGAAAATAGAATTAGAATAATCCATCTCACCATCTTCACAAGTTGGGGAGGAGTTTGTTGAAGATCCACAAGTGGAACAGGTTTACGGAGATGCCAAGTGAAAGAAGAGGTTATTGATATTACGACACAAAAAATGGGTATGCAACCTTAATTCAAGACAAATTTTTTTTTGAGAAGTTAGTGTTTATTATAATCCAAGTTTATCCTCACCAACTTAACCTATTGATTATACCAACTAATAAAGTTGAGGAAGAAAGTGTGAGGACAAAGATTAGGAAGGTGGGAATGCAAGATATGAGACAATTTATTATAAATTGAATGCCCAATAATTTCTTAACTCAGGAGCTGGCATGTCCTTATCGAGCATTTGTTTGGAATTCGGTTGAAAAATATGCTTATAGATCACCATGAAAGAATATCAGCTAAGGTCCGGCTGAAGACCTAAATTTTATCGCTAACCAGGAGGCGACCGAACGAACTTCGTGTGTTTTGGGTTCACTAGAAACCCTCACGAGACTAAAACTTGTCCACCTGGGTCTACCGGGATGTTTAAATGCTTGTTACATATGCTAAATGTAACCGTGATTCCTACAAAAGTGAGTATATGACCTTATTTTTTATTTTTTTTATTTTTTTATATTTTATATTTTTTGATGTCTTATTTATTTTTTAAAATTAATTATATTTATAAAATTCTAACTTAAATATTGCATTGTGGACAATGCAATACTTTTAGTTGGGGAAGGGGGTGCATATACTTGGTTCGACAACTATGGGTTTAAAAGTTTATATTATATTTAATTGAAAACTGCAAAACTTTAAAAAAAATTATGCTAATCAAGATGTGAGAACTTTGCTTCTACACAAGTTTTTATTAAGTTTTGCAGGTTGTTGAATTAGACTTTAAGGATCATCACCAATCACGAGGATCTTGCCACAACAACGGGATGAAAAAGATTTAAGTTGGGGAATGTGATGAACGGGCAATTTACATGTGCTAATTGTAGTTAGTAAATGTTTTGAAGCTTTAAATCATGCCCGTTGGATTCAAAATTAGAGTTTAAGAGTTCAAGAGACCACAATCTAATCTAGTGTATTTTGATTAAATTTGAGAGTGACGGATGCATAAAACATTTATATAAATTAAAAGATTTATATAAAAATCTTAAAGGATTATGCGAGGATCTTTATTTGAAATTAAAATTTAAAAGTCATAACATCTTTTAAAGTTTTTATTTGTTTATATTGATGTTAATGCAGGAGACGTGGAGTCCAATTGGTTGCTTCATATTTAAAATTCTTCATCAAATATGCCACATGAATTGAAATTTTAAATGAAGCTGATTTGTTGTTCAAAGTAAGATGAATGAAGCAAAAAAGTCTCAAGAATTCAAGAACGGGCAGTAGCCCATGTGTATTATTGAAAAATTTGTAATGGGCGTGGCTTACAAACAATACAAGATTACAAGGTCACGTAATAAAAGCCCATGATACAAATTAAGCAGGGCATTAGGATTAAAGGAGTTGGACGGCTGCTTTGCAGTGGGGTTCGCATAGAAGGATTCGACGACAGCAAGGCAGCAGCCTTTGGCTGCCTTGGAGGTTGGTTCGCGCAACGATTCTGAAGCGGAGCAAGGGCACGGTTCTAAAGCCACTACGTAATAGTAGAGATAGTCAGGAAAGTTTTTATATTTAATCTTAATGAAATTTTGTATAGTGACAGTATATGAACTCTTTATTATTATAATTGACTAATCTCTTTCGTGGTGATCGTCTGGTGATGGGTTGTTCAAAGATTTATATTTATTTTGTTCATCCTAGGTTTATTGGTTTGTTTTTATAGTGACAGTACGAATTCAATTGTGTTTTGGTTAATTTAAACGAATTATATATGTTTCAAACATTTGTCTATTATCATTCGATTTTGGTTTTCTTGCATCATGACCTGTTTGGTAATTAGAGGGGTGTTTGGTATTAATGGTTGGGTAATTAGGCGCACGAGTTAGTATTAAAAACTTGTCCTTGATTGTCACTTCAGCTAGACTGATACAAGTTTGTGTCTATGTGTCCTCCAAGTTAGGTTAACGAGTTTGTATGAATCTTTGGACCCGGATCAAGACGTGATCGCCTTTCGTATTATACAATTCTCAGTATCTAGTTTAGTTAAATTAATTATTTAATTAGGTTTAGTATAGTTAATCAAACAAAACGTGTAATACTAACCACATGCTCCTTGTGGATTCGACACCTAACTTACCCTAGCTATCTAGGTTAATTAGGTTTTTGCATGACCCCAACGACAGGTGATCGGTTGTCGAGACTTGATAAAAAAAATTTGTTATATCGATCTTAGCTACCTTTATTGTGTAAGGATAAGTAAGATTGTCTTCACAGAAAATATGTGGAAAGTGTTTAACAAATACGACTCGGTTAACTTAAAGACACAAACTTTAAATAAAAAATTGGAACTTTAAATGGATTAATGAGCAGAGGTGCATAAAGCAAATAACTTTAAAGCTACTTTACTTACAATAAAAAATAATTACTTCTAGGTTTCCAATTATGCCAGATCATCAATTGGTGTGTTTAACCTAGGGTTTGTAAAAAACAATACTTCAAGATTTTAGTTTTGATTAAAGTGACAACAAAGGAACAAGCTTTTAAGTTTCGTTCATTCACAATATTATTAGTTTATCTATATCAAATTGTCTACTTTTCTTAATGAGCTCTGGATGCAAGGAAGCCAGAAAATGATAATCAAACAAACAACTTTATTTACAACCAAATCTTTTAGATCAATCAAAACATAATGTTTAATTCAATAATTCAATGTTCAATACAAAAATCTAATCAAATCATATCAATTGTTTCACTTGACAAGAATCATACTCCCGAAAAATCACGAAAACTCATGGTATTCTTCGGATATTCAATCTAATTTTGATAATGTTTGTAGATGATTTGGGATGAATGGGAAGGCTTGAGATCACCAAAAATCAGCTCAGAATCTTCAATATTAGTGTATGGGAAGTTGTTTTTGAATTAGGGTTGGATCGTGTTTAACTAACTTGAAGTTCCTTAAAATTCGGCATTTGGTTAGCCACCGGCGTATGATACACCGACCCTAGGCGTGTCATACGCCCAACCCCTGTTCTCCGACGCCCAATTTTATGTTTTTTTTTCACATGTGTCCACACATATCCTACCCATACGCTGAACGGGATATGATACGCCCATACACGGCGTATCATACACTGGTGCACGGTTTACTAGGCCTTTTTTGTAACTTTTGTTATTTTCAACTTCAATCCTTGTAATTCTGTATTTTGCTCATTTTTCATCCAATTATAGTTGTTTAGACTCCAAACACCTATGAACAAAACATAATTAAAGTAAACTTATTACATAATAATAACGATGTAAAATCACGTAATTTGATCGGTTAAACATTGAATTATTACCACCTTAAGCAAAGCTTTTAAATCACTTTCAAACTTTTACATCAAATACATTCTCCAATCCCTTACTAATTCTTTAGTTTCAGTTCAATATCAAACCTAAACTCGCATTTTTTACGTATTTTTCAATTTTGTTATATCAACTAAAAATCATGTCACTTTAACTCTAAATTCACCTAAACGAGCCTAATAGGCCTTCACGTTTTACCTATGCGTATAATCATATTTTCTCACAACACACCTAAAAGTATACACAAATCAAAATGACTTTTATAATTTTCATTAGGCTTAGGGTGCGGGTAAGAAATTAAGGATAAAAATGCCTAAAAAGTGATGATTTCCAAAAATTAGGTAAGGTAACCTTCTTTGAAGGTCTATTATTGATATTAATGCATTTTGCATTGTGGGGCGAACACATAATGTATGGATCAACTTTCATTTTTTTAATGTGTTCGTCATACGGATCTTGAAAAATGAAATAATAATAATAAGATAAATAATCCAAAGTATGACTAGCTAACTAATATCTTATTTGCTACATGAGCAATTGCATTTCTAACTCTTACTTTAGTTGCCAAGGGCAATTTCAACAGTATAATCATCATAGATTTACGTATAGTTTGCACTTAGTTTACACTTGATTTTGTTTGTATGTTTTTTTATTTTCTCATAGTCATCATTGTAAGCAAAAATGATCGGAAATAATGTGTATGTATTTGATAATTATGCTACTAGAATTGTCGTTAGGAACTGAAGTTAAAGTTGAAAGTGAAATTAGCTAAACTAACGATATGAAATGTTATCAATAAGAGGATGTTAATATCGAGCTTATCCAACTTATCTAATACTAATAATGACGATGATGATAACCAAAATGCGTAAAATATAAAAGTTGTAGGCGATGAGTATCTAAAATGCTTCAGCCATATCCTCCAACAAAGAATTTTATCTAATTGAAAAAACAAAAGTATAGATATACACATAGTTTACGAAAATTAAAAGAAAAAAAGAAAAAATTATTTTAGCTGGCCACATGTCGGAGGCGGTAGGAAGCTCACCGACACTTGCAAATGAATATTTATATAATTTTTTGAAGCTAGTTTGGTTCGACACTTTTGTAAGAGGCATCATGGGTTCAAGTATCTCCACCAAACACCTTTTTACTCTTTATTGAGTCTTCAAAAATCATCAATGCAACTTGAACGTTTATTTATTTTATCATATGAAAGGCCGGACTGAAAACGATGTGTACATCATCCTCGTCCCAGCACGCGGGTAAACCCTCGATCATTCTAGTTGTAAAAACAAAGTTATATACTTATACTTATTTGTTTTACAAAATTGAATTGGGCATGAAAGATGGTTTCAAATAAAATGAGACCACGTTGATGTAGATTGTCATGGTCTACTCAAAAATAAATTAAATTTAGACTTAACTCACCTATACTAGTACAGTAGGGGTGTGCAAAAACCAAAATAATCGAACCGCAACCGTAATAACCGACACAACCGAACCGAAAAAACCGAAACCAATAAGAAACCAACGGTTTGGTTTGATGATTTTTTAAAACCGATTTTTTCGGTTTGGTTTTGGTTTTGCTTGTAATAGAAACCGAAAAAATCAAACCGCAACCATAAAACCGAACTTGTAAGTTTCGAAGTATATTCATACACTTATAAACATGACTAGCCTATAAATTACTTATTTAATTTATGCTATATAAAATAGATAGATGTTTAGGTTTCGAGAATAATTTTTAAGTTTTTGTGTGTTGGTAGATTAAATTATTTTTATTGAACTTTTTGTTATTGTATTTTATTAATTGTAATTAATTTAAATGTTAATTAATTATAAGAATCTATAGATTATGTTTAAAGATTAACAAAATGATGTAAGCTCAAAGGTTTTAGCTTAAATTTATTACTTTGAACCAATTTAAATAAGAAAAACAAAAAGAAAAACTTAAAGCCCAAAAACAAAACCAAAAAAACCGAAATCGAACCAAAACCAAAGTGAAAACCGGAAATCAAAAACCGAAAAACTGAAACCGAATGGTTATAAAAACCTAGAAACCGAAATATTGGTTTTTGGTTTCAGTTTTAGCTTAAAACTGAACCAAACCGACCATGCTCACTCCTATAGTATGGAACGAGTTGTAAATGGACCAAAGTGAAAACCGAAAATCAAAAACCGAAAAACTGGACATAATTGTATTGGTTTGATTGATTTTAGTGATAGAGATGGAACGAGTTGTAAATGGACCTATTCACAACTATTAATTTTAATTTGATAATCAAAACCTAAGACTCACAATACTAATTGTTAGTTTGCAAGAATTATTTTCCGTGCCTTCATTCCATTCTTGTCAATGAATATATAATGAATACAAAGACGATCTCCTATGATTTGGCTAATCTACAATAAATGTGATGGATACAATCACGGGATACAATCATGCAATATAATATTTTATACAATCATGCCATATTATTAGATATCTATTCTAATACTCCCCCGTAGTCGAGACGGGAGGTTCGCGGATGTTGAGACTGGAACGAAAGTCGTCGAATAGAACTTTTGGCAATCCTTTGATGAAGATGTCGGCTATTTGATATCTTGAGGGAACATGGAGAATACGAATGTGACCTTTGGCAACTTTTTCTTGAACAAAGTGAATGTCCATTTCGATGTGTTTGGTACGTTGGTGTTGCACTGGATTACCGGCTAAGTAGATGGCACTAACATTGTCACAATAAACCAATCTTGCTTGCTCGAGAAGGTAGTGTAGCTCCAGTAACAGGTTTCTTAGCAAACAAACTTCCGAAACGACGTTCGCGACTCCACGGTATTCTGCTTCGGCGCTTGAACGGGACAAAGTAGGCTAGCGTTTGGAAGACCATAATAGAAGATTGTTGCCCATGTACATGCAATATCCCAAAGTTGACCGGCGGGTGCGGGGCAGCCTCCCCAGTCCGAATCCATGTAAGCTATGAGTGAGGAATTCGAGGACAATTGAAGATGTATACCGTAGGTGATGGTGCCCTTTATGTATCGCATAATTCTTTTGAGAGCATTCATGTGTGTGCTCTTCGGATCATGCATATGAAGACATACCTGTTGAACCGCATAGGAGATGTCGGGTCGGGTCGGGTTAAGGTGAGGTATTGTAATGCTTCAGCGAAACTGCGATATTCGGTGATGTTGTCCAAAGTTCTCCGTAACTCCACACCCATCTTCTGTCTTTACAATCGACACCCAAGATATGATCATTTGCGAATCTTCGGATGTCTTTGCTACCCACTTCTCCCCTCCACTACAATCCATAAACTCGCGGATCGCTCAACTCCATGCGTTTTTCTTGGATATCCTCTCAATCATCGGGGCTACAAATGCTACAACATCAAAACCAAGCAAATCACTATCTCTCGAGACGTCATCTTCGATGAAACCATCTTTCCTTTCGCCACTTCGTCACCAACCTCTTCATCCTATGATTTCTTAACCACCACACCTTACCCATTTTTTTGGGACTCCTCTACTACTCACACTCCACCTGTCCCCTCCTCTAATTCTTACAACACCACAACCAGTTCCCAAAACCCGGACCCAACCTCTCTTATCTCACCCATTGTTCAAACAACTAACCTCCCACACTCCTCTCCTTATCTTACATCGCCTACCCCACCCTCTACTACTCCTAACTCTCAAACCATTAATCATGTTACCAGCCCTCTCTCTACCTCTACATCTTCCAACATCCAGCCCATATCCACCCCTCCAAACCCACCACCTACAACCCAACCGGCCCAACCAACTCGACCCATTAACACCCGGTCCATGTCAGGTCTTTATAAACCCAAACAACATTTGAACCTCAACACCTCTACCCTTCCTACAATTTCTCTTTTATCAAAATCACCTACCGAAGCCCTTTCTAATCCAGACTGAAAAAATGCCATGATTGACGAACTTCGGGCACTTATTGATAACAGGACTTGGGAGTTAGTTTATAAGATATCTATTCTAATACTAATGATGTAAAGAAACCAAAAACTGATGAGTATTAGATAAAGATTCAAATAAAAAATATCATTTAAAGTAATCAACCAATAAATAAAATCATATAGCTTAACATGTCAATCAAAACATCAACCCAATCTAAGAACAACTAAAGTTAAACAAATATCATAAACAGAAACCTACACCCCGAGAAGATCACAGGTGGTTTAGCCTCTCATGGTCGTCATGGAATTGAAATCGGATGTTGTAGGAATCAATGGTATAAAAAGATAGATCTGGGGATGTTCTCTACTCCAAAAATCTATCTTGATAAATTAAGTTAGGAAAGCTCCCTTTCCTAGCCCCCTTTTACCCCTTCAGTAGGTCTCAAAACCATAAATTCGCTTATCTGACACCACATGGATATATTTAATATCTTCAGCAACGTAATTTATGCCCCTCTCAGAAAATCAATTTTTACCCCTGTTTTACGTTCTAGTTTACAACCTGGCTGAATTTCTTATAGGACGCAAATTATGCTCATAGGAACATAATTTACGTTCCTTATCACTTTAGGCTTGTTTCTTCTCTTTTTCAACTTGTATGTCCATCATGAGCTTCTGGCTTCCTTTATAACTTCCGAAAAACACCTGAATTCATTCGTTTAACTCCATACACCAGCAAATCAATTAACTCTCAAAGTAATTGTGTTTTCATATCAATAAATACGTAAAAACGCATAATTAAATATGTTAAAGCACATAATAACCTCTAGACATCACACATACATCATTATCATTAATTTTGTAACAAAACACATTCTTCCCTTCATATTTTCTCAATTTGTTCATTTGAAAAATGCCCATTATGAGTAGTTCACTGGTTTACCAACTACCAATTCACCACGAGAATGGTACAAGTTTTATTTGATATCTTTGAAATTAATTTCTTTGTGCTTCTCTAGTTACTTCTTCTCCAAAAGGATATCTTCCCAACTTCAATTAAACATTTTTTATAAACAAGAGATTCGAATGATCTAATTGAATTATAAAAAGCATGCGGGTAAACCCAAATTTATTTTAATTGTTAGAAATGTGTATACTTGTTTTTACCAAACTAGGCGTGAAAGACGGTTCATTTTAATTAATTGACACCACATGCATCATTATCAAAAATTTCGTTACAAAACGCATTACTCCATTCATATTTTCTCATTTTGTTTTTTTGGAAACTGCTCATTATCACTAATTGACCGGCTTACCCATTCACCACAAGAATAGTACAAGTTTTCATTGAGTGTGTTGTTATTTGCACTCTGGTCTATAAACACCCTATTCTACAATCATTAATTATTATTTAATTATTTATGAATAATTATCTAATCATTTATTAATTAATACTCTTTAATGAAAAATTATTAATAAACGCAACTACTTAAATTTACTCAACTTTATATTTTTTCAAGTGCATTAAATGCAATATTTCTCATATAAATTTAATAAAAATTAGTATTACAACTATTTATTGTATATACTTAAATATATTTTAAAATGATGAAATATTTTGATAAAGTTATAGTAATTTTTTACTACCCCTAATTTCTACTAAATCATCATAAAATGATCTACCTTGTATATTATGTTTAATATATATGTAAAATAAATGTGAAAAATACATAAAGTTATATATTATTGTTTGTTTACATACAGTAAAACTTATTCGTAGTTAAAAATGTATCAAATAAATATTTTAGTTTTATTTCGACGAGCAAGAGGGAAGTGACAAAATTGATACTATCGAACATGTTTATAACTTTGCATACATTTACTTTTTTTTGTTTTATAAAACACTCCTAACACACTTATAGAATATAACTTTTTGTTTATTAAAGTAAAAATTATTTTTGAGTTATTGCTCTGATTTTGTTTAATTTTAATAATACTTGATCAAATCAATGCAACATCTACATGTATCGAACGAAAAATAATTATAATCTAAAGAGGCTCACTTTTTCTTATATTAAAAACAAGTAATACATTATAAAAAGAAATTGAAGCCACTGGCAACATTAATGGATGTAAGTTGTTAGACCACGATTTAATTTGATTTAGAGAACAACAACATTAACGGATTGAAATTAGAGAACAACAACATTAATGGATGTAATTAATATAGTAGACTAGGGTGTAAATGGAAATTAAACTAGGGTGCAATTAAAAAAACCCTTTATTGATTGCTCTTAAATTTCATTGCAGTTGTCGTTTGGTTACTTCTTCTCTAGAATAATATATTTTCACAACTTTATTAAAACATTGCATATAAACATGAGATTCAATTCATTAAACTAAACAATAAAAACCGTGCAGTTAAACCCTAGTTCGTTTTAATTGTCAAAACATTTATTTACTTATTTGTTTCATGAAATAGGCGTGGAAGATGGTTTATTCTATTTATTCGAGACCACATGCACCATTATCTTTAATTTTGTAACAAAAGACATATTTCCACTCATATTTCCTCGTTTTGTCTTTGAAAATGATCATTATTAATAGTTGATAGGTTTACAAGTTGGCCATTTACAATGGGAACTGCACGAGTTTTCTTCTCTCTCTCAAATTTCTTTGTGCCTGTCATCTAGTTATTTATTTTCCAAAAGAATATCTTTTCATTGATTGATTAAGATATATTTTTTATAAACAAGAGATTCTATTGATCAAATCATGAACTCCATTAATAACAGTGATTATAGACAAGAACTCGTTGGTGATACTACGGCGGCTTAATGGCTGTAGGTAATACATTTTCCGATAAAACAACGAAGTGAATTGCCATGTTGACTGGAAAAATATCGTTGGATTGCCGACACACTCTATAAGGTTAAAATTTCATAATTTCATCGACATCTTTTTAGTGATAAGATTTACATGAATTTTCAAAAACTTATCGCCATTATACTTCACTTTAGAGTAACATACTGCTATAACAACATAATAGATTCATAATTTGTTCTATTAATAAAGGAAATATGTTTTGTTAAATATAAAATTCTAAAAATATTGAAATGATTTTTAAAGTAAGGACCTTGTCATTTTACATAAAATATAATTATAACTTGTTAGAAAAATACGTCATCTAAATAAAAATATATATATAACCTACAAATTTTGTTGTGAAAGTTTTTAAAATATTTTTCACTTTTTTCTGTTATGTGATTATGCTATTTAATCTGGCTATTGATTATATATCGTTTGGTACAAAGTTTTTCTAAAAACTCAAAACCCAAAGAAGAACACAAGTAATAGAATCAAACAACATCATAAAATTATGAAAATTTAACAATACCTAATATCTATACTTCAATTTGTTGGTGAATTAAGCTATGGTACACTACTAGAAAACTAGGGTTTTATTGACAAGCACTCCCGTAGAAACTCTATCAGTGATAGCAATTACAGGCGGAAACTCTTCAGTGATACTCCGCAGCTAAATGGTTGTGGGTAATATGTTTTCTGATAAAACAATAACGTGAATTACCATACTAACGTGCAAAATACCATAAGATTGCAGATATACAAAAACTCTTCCGTGATGCTCTACCGGCTAAATAGTTGTGGGTAATATGTTTTCTAATAAAATAACAACGTGAATTACCATACTAGCGTGCAAAATACCATAAGATTGCAGACATACCCTATAAGGTCACCATTTCATCAATGACTTTATACCGACAAGCTCATGACAATCAGAAAAGTTATTACCATAATACCTCACTTTAGAGTGACATACTATTATACCGACATACACCAAAGGTTACAAAAAACTTGATACACGCTTAGTATAACAAGATAATGGCTTAAAAAGTTATTCTTTTAACAAATATGTTATGTAAAATTTAAAATCAAAGATTATTAAATGATTTATAAACTAAGGTTCCTTGTCGTTCTTCACAACATAATCATAACTTGTTAGAAAAATATTTTATATTATCTAAATATATTTATATAAGCTACCATGGGAGTTCTTACAAAATATTCTGCACTTTTGTTTGCAAGGAAATTATGCTCTTTATTTGGCAATATAGATTTTTCTGCTGATGTATAGTTTTGTTCTTGCTTTTGACAAGTTGCTACAAGTTTAATTATCACAAAGATCTACAATATATTTTGCAAATGAGTTTTTGGTGACAGTTTTCTTGACGCAAATTCATAGCTGTATAATATAAATTAAAAAAGGGCTTTTTGATACTTTGTTTTTACAAGTGTATCTAAAAATCAAACAAATTTGTATGAAAACACAAATCATAACGAAAGGTTTCACAAATTTATAAGAATGATTCAAATTCTCCACCACCTGTGGTTTTGGTATTCTGAGCTTCTATTTCTTCTGATAAAGGAGATCCGAGAAAAGATGGAATTAGAAGATGTGTTTCCAGAAAGAACAATCGGCATTTTTGTGGAAATACCAAAATAAAAATAAAATCCACACTAGATCTAATTACACAAAAGGTTACATCATGTAACGAAATAATAAAATCATGAGATGCCCATAAAATGCTGGCGCATGCCTACAATAGCAAAGAAGAAAGCATATAACAAATAAGGGTTTAGTTTACCTAAATCGTGAGGAGAACACCATATATATGATGAAGGATTAGGGTTTAGTCACCAGCCAAACTAACAAATGGGTAGCCTTCACTTAGAGCTACAAGCTTTTCACAAACTCTAATTCCGGAAAGAACATAGATCAACCAAGGTTTTTATGGAAACTTAACCATTCCCATCATACAATAAACAGTCACCAACAATCATTTATCCAGACATATGCATACCAAAAGATAAAAAGAGTGCAATCAATGAGACACTAACTCACGAACAAGGAAATCCATCCTGAACATAAATATACTAGAAAAAGTCCTAGACAATCAAGCTTTGTCTAAGACACCTAGGAATCAACAATCAAGAGCATATGGCTTGTTACCATGCGAACTTTACTGCTCAAACACGATTTAAACATCAAAACCCTCTAAATCTCAAAACAACATACGAATAACACATAAGAGCGTATGCACCATCTAACAAGAAAACAGACACAGTCTAACACTTATTCTAGCGACAATGTGTTACTAGTCATCGTAAATTGTTTTCAGGAGATCTAACCTGAAGATGATGACACAAGGACCGGAAGAGATATAAAACCCTTAGTTTTCTTATGTTACAAAGATTAGAAAGCGATGAATTTATTGTACCTAATAAAATAAGGTTTCTTTTGACACTTGTTATTCTTTAAACCCATCTTTTTTGTCACTTGTCATTCTTATGGACATCATCAAATTATTTTTCATTCAAAAGAGTATTATAGTAATTTAAACACTCAAACTAATTTCTCTCTTTAACTAAAATTAATTTTATTAATTGCTACGTTTATCTCTTTTATTTAGATTTTTTAAAATCAAACTATCATTTTCAAAATAGATTTTATTAAGCAAATTATAAATCACATCTTTTTATTAAAATGTATATAATAAAAAAATTCTATTATATAAAATTTTCTAAAACACTAAACCTTATTTGAAACAAAATATATTTTACATCGGTCCTTTATTAAAAAGTTATAAAAAGGTGAAATTTTTTAATAGCGGTCTTATTAAAACAAGCAGAATAATTACAAACAAAAGTTCTTAACAAAAAAGATTTTTATATAAAATAAACTTTTATAAAAAATCTTAAAACGAATGTTTAAAAATAAAACTATTTAGATAAGAAAGCTAAAAAATAGTATAATTATTTTAGTTCTTTAACTATTACGGATATAAAATTTTAATAATATCTTATATTAAAATTTCATACTGCAACTTTTCATTGTTATTACCAACTATAATCCGTTTATTAAATGTGTTTGTAGACTATATCTATCTTTCTATCTATAATTAAGAATAATTAATATAAGACTTGACAGAATTGTAAGTCTCATCATACTAATTTTCTTATTTCTCAATATTATTATTAATAATATTAAATACTAATAATATTACTCATACTATTTTAAAACTAAAAATTTATAATTAATTAAATAAATTAAAAACCTTTTTTTCAATTAAAAAATAGTTTTAAAAAACAAAAGTTTTATAAAATACAGAATAGAATGAGCTTTTTTAAGAAAATTCATTTTTCTTAAAACAAAATATTTAAAAACAATATTTGTTTTATAAAACAAAAGTTCAAAAATATATATTTTTTTATTACTTATAATAAGTATTTATATGTAATTATAATCGTATTTTATCTTAAACATGGTTTTGTAATTCATAAATTTTTTTCCTAGTTATTTAGTATTTTATTTATAGAGCACGAGGGCGGCTTAACGATTTTGAAGTCTCCAAGCGCAATAAAAAAATTGAGGCCTTTTTCCAAATCAACTCATTGACTTCATGCGAAGATTTAAAGAATGGGTTAAAAGATGCACCCACACAGTGAAATAAAAAAAGAACAATGAATATGAAAGTGTTAAGGGTTTAGAAAAACATACAATCCCATAATGACGGTAAGAAAAAAAGTTACAAGTTTAACCATTAAAAAGCAGGGACTTTAATCTGCTTACTTGTGTTCATGGGACCTAATAAGGTTATGAATTTTAGTAACACAAGTTTAGCCAGAAATTTTATAGCAAGAATGTGATGAAAACAACAAATTACTTAACCTAAGGCTAGGCTTATCAAAGTAAGTAATAATGCACTCATCACTAATAAGACATTAGGGTTATTATCAGTATAACTTGCCAAATCTGTAATACATATGAATTCAGAGAATTAAGAAAACACTCATGACAGGTACGCAATTTAAGATTTTGGTTATATCATTTGTCACATATTATTAAGATGAATGCATACAACTTACAAGAACAATTTCCAAGACTAGTATGTGCGTAGCTTCAATATAAAAATGAAAATGATGGATATAACGTAAATGAACTAGGATCCAAGGGCCAATTGCATTGAACAATGATTAGTTCAACTTTCCTTTCCGGTACAGCCTTTTATTGTGAAAAATTATGACTACATAAGCTGAAATCATCAAACAAAAAATACAATATCATAAAAAGAAAATTGATAACAATACCCTCCAGGCCTCCAAAACTTTATCTTTGACCCTTTTTCCACCATCATTCTCAACAACCAAAGATGTAATATCTAGACAATTTCTACAAATAAATCCAAGCGTGGTACACCAGTATGGCAAATTGGCAATAACATTAACCAAAACATCAAAGTTTCAATCCGCCATTGTAACTGCCAAATATGAGATTAGGCACAGAAGAAAACAACTAAAAAAGTATACATTTATCACTCTAACATTGCGAACGCCAGATCGATATGATATCCTGATATGGAAGATCGCCGATATTGGAGGCCCCAAGCCCTAGCCTTATTTCATTAGCTTATTGGGCCGGCCCTAAGAGAGCATATACTTTGATTGGAAAATATAAAACATAATATATTATCTTTTTCACGTGCTAAACCGTAACCTTTTTTCCCTTTATCCATATACTTTTAATGCTTATCGCTTCAAGATGGTGTTAGTGAACAAGCTTCAAGATTTACGTGAGATCAAAATCACCATGATGTAGTGTAATTTAGAAATATAAATATATAACCTCCAAATGATCATCATATACTTGTGGTTCAGAGAGATATAAAAACTCACTCACTTGCACAGAAATAAAAACACTCAAAAATTCTTTAAACACACCATCAACTTCTTTATTGCAAGTAACATAAAGGAAAGTATATTGTCTCATTTACAAACCCATAAGCTTAACAAACATGAGAATAAGATTACACCACTAAAAAACATACTGCTCCACTACTTTTATGACAACACATGGCATAATTGCCTTTATTGAATAACATTAACCACATGCATGCAAGTACGTAAACAAAGACAAACACACATAAACGACATGAGAATACCTTCAACAAAGAAGTAACATGATATCATACAAAGTGTTCTGATATATAACGAGTATATGGTGCTCATGTATTATGCAATTGGGTATGAGGCCTTCATAGCAATGCCACAGAGTCCCGTTGCGCCAACATCTCTTTGCATTCGGATAAAGCCTTGTTCCCCCCAATTTGTGCCATATGAGTTCTTCGCAAGCCAATAGTTTGTGCCATCATCAGCCGTACCATATCCAACTACTGTAATCGCATGGTTTAGTTTGGTTCCACATTCTCCTGTGAAAACACCACTTTTATAATGTTGGAAATGTAATCCACCAGCATCCATGGCTACGGAAACTGGTTGCATAGACACCGCCTTCAGCAATGCTGCTTCGCTATTAGCAGGCACATCTTCGTATCCGGTGATCTGAGCAGCATATGACGATTCTTTTGTCGTGCTACATGCCCCTCTAATTCCTGAATATGGATAATTAGTCTCTGTGGTTATGCCGTTGTTTTGTATGATATATTTGAAAGCTTCATCCATAATGCCACCATCACAACCTTTATTAAAGCCAGCGGTGTCACAATCAACTAATTGTTGCTCTGATAATGATATAAGTTCGCTTGTAGATAACTGGTGGGCTCCTTCGACTGCTGCTACTGCTGAAAAAGCCCAACAGGATCCTATACAACATTTAAAAAAGTAATTAGCCCCGAAATTAATAGTATGTATGTATTTAGAGCATGACAATTTGATCGATACTTACCGCAGTCTCGTTGATGCTTCACTGGTGTCACAGCTCCTTCTTGCCTCCAGTCAATTGAAGGTGGAACTGACGTCAAATTCTCATACCTAAAACTTGTAGTTCTAGGATGAGATATGTCTATGAACCCGTTGTATGTCGCCCTGAATTCCTCATTCGTCAAGTCAGTGAATGCATTGACGCCAAGCTTGTAAGACTTGCCCCCCTCACTGTTGAATGCCTCGATCTGCTCAAGGTTAGCTTTGAATATCTTAAAGCGCATTTCCTTTTCGGCTGCATCTTTGTAGGTGCGTCCATGGTGAGCCATCCACTGCTCATGTTTCTCCACCAAGGACGCGTCATTTAGGGACCGCGATGTGGCTACCATACTTAGTACTCCCACAAGGAGAAGTACTACAAAGGCCAACGTCCTAAGAGCCATATCTTGCTTAAGGTGAACAGCTGCAATAGATTAGTAAACTGTGTAAGCTGATAGTTGTGCAATTGCTTGCATGAGAAAGAGAGATTTATAGATGATCTCTGATGCAGTCGGAAACAGAGAGATAGATAATTGAACCTGTTGATTCAACAAGAATACCAGGAACAATCCTTCCAACTATCGTTGATTCACAAAGAATACCGATAATTAGGGTTTTCACTAACACACAGTGATAGAGAGAAAAACAGATTTTTTTATCAAACTTCAATAATATTTCTCCCATTCCTTACAATCATATAAAGAAACAAAACCAAATTCGAATGGGCCACAAAACATAAACGGGCCGAAAACTGGGCCAAAAGCAAAGTCCAACAAAATGTAAAAATAAGACAAAAATTAAAATAACTCCTAAAATAAGCCGTTTTTGGGCCGAAACAATGACCCAAACCGCCTACGGCTGTTTGTGAAAACGTGCTCCTCGGTCCAACGGTCGTTTTGACTGGTCGTGGGCCCAAAACGGAGACTTCTAGCCCAAGTTAGGGCCATTTCAGTGAAGCCCCTTTTGATAAGCGATCTTGGGCCTCCAAAAAGGCTAAAGCTTGCTCATCCACACTTGGGCCCGCATCATTCCCCCCTGGGTAGACAAAATTCGCCCTCGAATTCCCAACGACCTCATCATCAGAAGAATCACCGTGATATGGCAGCAAATGTTTCACATTAAACACATCAGAACACCGAATATGGCTAGGCAACTTTAGTCGATAGGCATTAGGATTTATCTTCTGCACGATCTCAACAGGACCAATCTTTTTGGCAGACAACTTGTTGTACTCCCCCACTGAAAAACGATCTTTAGTTAGCACAGCCCAAACAAAGTCACCTTCTTCAAAATCAACATGCCTTCGTTTTTGATCAGCAGCTTTCTTGTACTTGGCATTCGCTTGGGTCAAGTTATGATGAACAACTTTATGAACTTCATGCAATCCCTCCACAAAATCTTGAACCTTTTTGGGAACTGAGCCAGATGCAGGAAGTGACATTAAATCAAGTGGGCCTCGAGGTTGAGAAGAATAAACCACCTGAAATGGACTAAACCCGGTACTTCGATTAACAGCATGATTGTGAGCAAACTCAGCTTGGTATAGTTTCTGGTCCCATGCTTTCACATGATCACCAACTAGACATTGCAGCAAATTACCAAGTGAACGGTTCACAACTTCAGTTTGGCCATCTGTTTGTGGATGATAAGCACTACTGAAACTGAGTTGGGTATTCACCATCCTCCATAGACTGCGCCAAAAGTGACTCAAAAACCGGGTATCCCGATCAGAAACAATAGAAGAAGGCAATCCATGTAAGCGATACACATCACGAAAGAAAAGTTGTGCCACATTAACAGCATCAGTTGTCTTCTTACAGGGAATAAAATGAACCATCTTAGAAAACCTGTCAACAACAACAAAGATAGAGTCGTTACCCCTTTGTGTACGCGGCAACCCCAACACAAAATCCATGCTAATATCAACCCACGGCTGCAAAGGAACCGGCAATGGCATGTATAGACCCGCGTTACTAGCTGTGCCCTTAGAAACTTGACAAATACGACACCTCTTAACATAACGATCCACTTCTTTCCTCATGGTAGGCCAGAAATAAGAAGCTTGTACCAACTGTAGAGTACGATCACGACCAACGTGCCCTTCCCCATGCAACTCTTTGATAATCTGTAAACGCAGACTAGAATCAGGAATACATAGTTGATTCCCTTTGAACAGAAAACCATCTTGTACAAGAAAATCTGACTTAATCCCAGTCTGCACATCCTGCATAATAACTGAAAAATACGGATCAATGGATAACTGCTCACGAATGACATCTAAGCCTGGCACATCAACCCTCATAGACACAAGCAGATTACTCCTCCTGCTTAGGGCATCAGCAACTCGGTTCGAAACTCCAGTCTTGTGTTTAACAACAAAAGTAAACTTTTCAAGAAATGCTAACCAACGCCCGTGCTTATGTGACACCTTGTCTTGTGTACGGATATGCCTTAAAGAATCATGATCAGTGAACAAAACAAACTCTTTGTGAAATAGATAGTGACGCCAATGCTTGACAGCTTGGACCACTGCATAAAACTCCAAATCATAATACTATACCTCAACTTTGGACCTGTCAATTTCTCACTAAAGTAAGCAACAGGTCGGCCACCTTGACTAAGCACCCCACCAATTCCGACCTTTGAGGCATCAGTATGAAGTTCAAATACTTGAGAAAAATCAGGCAATACCAGAATAGGTGCTGTGGTGAGCTTGGCTTTTATAACTTGAAAAGCAAGCTCGGCCTCTTTGGTCCATACAAACGTCTTCCCCTTCATACAGTCTGTCACTGGAGCCATAATAGAACTGAAATGTGGAATGAATCGTCTATAAAAAGAAGCAAGCCCGTGAAAACTACGAACTTCAGTAATGGTAGTAGGAGTTGGCCAATTTGCAATAGCTGCTACTTTAGATTCATCAACTTGTATTCCCCCGCCAGAAACAACATACCCCAAAAACAGAACTTTAGGGGTCATAAAAACACACTTCTTTGATGCTGCATAGAAACTATCCCTGCGAAGTAGGGACAAAACTTGCCTGACATGCATGAGGTGCTCACTAGAAGAAGCACTATAAATGAGAATATCATCAAAATACACAACCACAAACTTCCCTATAAAAGGTCTAAGCAACTGATTCATCACACGCATAAAAGTGCTTGGTGCGTTTGACAAACCAAAAGGCATTACTAACCATTCATACAATCCTTCACGAGTTTTGAAAGCAGTTTTCCATTCATCACCAGGCCTAAGGCGAATCTGATAATATCCACTCTTCAAATCCAACTTTGTGAAAATAGTAGCACCACTAATCTGATCAAGCAAATCATCAAGCCTAGGGATAGGAAACCTATACCTCACAGTAATCTTGTTGATAGCTCGACTGTCAACACACATACGCCAAGTGCCATCTTTCTTTGGAGTCAACAAAGCAGGAACAGCACAAGGGCTCATACTTTCACGAACATGACCCTTGGATATCAACTCCTCAACCTGTCTTCGCAACTCCTCATGCTCTGCTGGGCTCATCCTGTAATGTGGCCTGTTAGGCAACTGTGAACCAGGTTCTAGATCAATATGATGTTGGATGTCACGCAAAGGCGGCAAACCATCAGGCAATTCAGTAGGAAAAACATCAGAAAATTCTTCAAGTAGAGGAACCATAGCATCAGGAACATCAGCACCCTCAACCACTTCTTTACCTATCAACAAAAAACATCATCCCCAGTCTCCAACTCGTTCTCAAACTGAGAAAGAGTCAACAAAGTAGCAGTAGGTTTGGAAGCCACTTCCTTGGGTTTAGTGGGTAACAATGTTATCTTCACGTTGTCAAACAAGAAACTATAAGTATTAAATCGCCCATTGTGTTCTACGTTGCGATCATATTCCCAAGGCCTACCCAACAACAAATGGCACGCATCCATGGGAACCACATCACACCAGACTTCGTCCTTGTATGTTTTACCAACAGAAAAAGGAACAAGGGTACGCTTGGTTACTGGCACCTCACCTCCCTTCTTCAACCATTGGAGCTTATAAGGCTTAGGATGGTTCTCTGTTTTCAGGCTCAATTTTCTAACAGCCTCTTCAGAAACTAGATTGTCACAACTCCCTGAATCAATAACAAAAGAACAAACCTTTCCCAGCACAGTACATGTTGAATGGAAGATGTTATGCTTAAGCCAATCATTATCATTTGCCTTCGGTGTATAGCATGAACGTCTAACCACTAGGCATGTCCCCACGTCTCCAGCCACTTCCTCTTCCACATACTCAAGGTCATCATCAAATACTGGAGTGTCTTCATAATTTTCATCAGCCTCACCACCATCTTCCCATTCCTCAGGGTCAGCAAACATATTTCTTTTACCAGCTTTCTTACATTCCGACTGTCGGTGACCAGTCTCCCCACAGTTGAAACACTTCATGCTACTACTTCCGACTCCTTTAGAAGGCGGTCCACTACTGCCAACACCCTGTTTTGTTTGGTTAGGCACAAAACGAGATGTCGTGTTGCCCGAACCCGAACCTCCTCCAACAGAAGATGAAACACCACTACGCCGGTTTTGTTTTTCAAAAGCCAAAGCACGTTGATGAGCATCAGAAAGTGTCACCGGGTCAAACATGTTAATGAATTCCATAATCTGAACCCTTAGTCCACCAATGTAACGTGAAACAAGTTGTTCTTCAGTTTCTTGAATATCATTTCTTGCAATTAATTGGTAGAATTCCGTTGTGTAGTCCTCAACAGACTTGGACCCCTGTCTTAAGTTTTGTAACCGCTGGTACATTAATCGTTGGTAATTATGAGGAATAAAGTTGGCCCTCATGCACTTCTTCATCTTCCTCCAAGTTGTGACCCTTGGCTTTCCAACTCTCTCCCGAGTCAGTTTCAATTGTTGCCACCACGCAGAAGCCCTTCCACGTAGCCTGGTAGCGATCAACGAAACCTTTTTGTCTTCAGGAACCTCCTTGAATTCGAACACTTCTTCAACAACAACAAGCCAATCAATGAACTTTTCCGGATTCAAAGTATCACCATCGAATTCAGGAATGCTGGTTCGCATTCCTGCCTCCCAACGCCTATTATCACCCCTATCACCCCTTCGATTCTGCGGTACGTGTTCATCAGAAGAAGAACCGTCACCCTCATAAAACGGATTTTCATCATCTGCTGCTTCACGACGGTTACGATTACGCCCTCCCTGATTCATCAGATCTTGCATTTGATCAGCCAACTGATCAAAAAATTGATCTAACCGCTCCTCCATCCGTGCCATAATACGCTGTTCCAATTCCTGCTCATGAACATCATTAAGAGGTCTTCTCCGTGGAGGCATCTTGATCAGGAAATTTGGCTCTGATACCAACTGATGCAGTCGGAAACAGAGAGATAGATAATTGAACCTGTTGATTCAACAAGAATACCAGGAACAATCCTTCCAACTATCGTTGATTCACAAAGAATACCGATAATTAGGGTTTTCACTAACACACAGTGATAGAGAGAAAAACAGATTTTTTATCAAACTTCAATAATATTTCTCCCATTCCTTACAATCATATAAAGAAACAAAACCAAATTCGAATGGGCCACAAAACATAAACGGGCCGAAAACTGGGCCTAAAGCAAAGTCCAACAAAATGTAAAAATAAGACAAAAATTGAAATAACTCCTAAAATAAGCCGTTTTTGGGCCGAAACGATGACCCAAACCGCCTACGGCTGTTTGTCAAAACGTGCTCCTCGGTCCAACGGTCGTTTTGACTGGTCGTGGGCCCAAAACGGAGACTTCTAGCCCAAGTTAGGGCCATTTCAGTGAAGCCCCTTTTGATAAGCGATCTTGGGCCTCCAAAAAGGCTAAAGCTTGCTCATCCACACTTGGGCCCGCATCATTCCCCCCTGGGTAGACAAAATTCGCCCTCGAATTCCCAACGACCTCATCATCAGAAGAATCACCGTGATATGGCAGCAAATGTTTCACATTAAACACATCAGAACACCGAATATGGCTAGGCAACTTTAGTCGATAGGCATTAGGATTTATCTTCTGCACGATCTCAACAGGACCAATCTTTTTGGCAGACAACTTGTTGTACTCCCCCACTGAAAAACGTCTTTAGTTAGCACAGCCCAAACAAAGTCACCTTCTTCAAAATCAACATGCCTTCGTTTTTGATCAGCAGCTTTCTTGTACTTGGCATTCGCTTGGGTCAAGTTATGATGAACAACTTTATGAACTTCATGCAATCCCTCCACAAAATCTTGAACCTTTTTGGGAACTGAGCCAGATGCAGGAAGTGACATTAAATCAAGTGGGCCTCGAGGTTGAGAAGAATAAACCACCTGAAATGGACTAAACCCGGTACTTCGATTAACAGCATGATTGTGAGCAAACTCAGCTTGGTATAGTTTCTGGTCCCATGCTTTCACATGATCACCAACTAGACATCGCAGCAAATTACCAAGTGAACGGTTCACAACTTCAGTTTGGCCATCTGTTTGTGGATGATAAGCACTACTGAAACTGAGTTGGGTATTCACCATCCTCCATAGACTGCGCCAAAAGTGACTCAAAAACCGGGTATCCCGATCAGAAACAATAGAAGAAGGCAATCCATGTAAGCGATACACATCACGAAAGAAAATTTGTGCCACATTAACAGCATCAGTTGTCTTCTTACAGGGAATAAAATGAACCATCTTAGAAAACCTGTCAACAACAACAAAGATAGAGTCGTTACCCCTTTGTGTACGCGGCAACCCCAACACAAAATCCATGCTAATATCAACCCACGGCTGCAAAGGAACCGGCAATGGCATGTATAGACCCGCGTTACTAGCTGTGCCCTTAGAAACTTGACAAATACGACACCTCTTAACATAACGATCCACTTCTTTTCTCATGGTAGGCCAGAAATAAGAAGCTTGTACCAACTGTAGAGTACGATCACGACCAACGTGCCCTTCCCCATGCAACTCTTTGATAATCTGTAAACGCAGACTAGAATCAGGAATACATAGTTGATTCCCTTTGAACAGAAAACCATCTTGTACAAGAAAATCTGACTTAATCCCAGTCTGCACATCCTGCATAATAACTGAAAAATACGGATCAATGGATAACTGCTCACGAATGACATCTAAGCCTGGCACATCAACCCTCATAGACACAAGCAGATTACTCCTCCTGCTTAGGGCATCAGCAACTCGGTTCGAAACTCCAGTCTTGTGTTTAACAACAAAAGTAAACTTTTCAAGAAATGCTAACCAACGCCCGTGCTTATGTGACACCTTGTCTTGTGTACGGATATGCCTTAAAGAATCATGATCAGTGAACAAAACAAACTCTTTGTGAAATAGATAGTGACGCCAATGCTTGACAGCTTGGACCACTGCATAAAACTCCAAATCATAAGTACTATACCTCAACTTTGGACCTGTCAATTTCTCACTAAAGTAAGCAACAGGTCGGCCACCTTGACTAAGCACCCCACCAATTCCGACCTTTGAGGCATCAGTATGAAGTTCAAATACTTGAGAAAAATCAGGCAATACCAGAATAGGTGCTGTGGTGAGCTTGGCTTTTATAACTTGAAAAGCAAGCTCGGCCTCTTTGGTCCATACAAACGTCTTCCCCTTCATACAGTCTGTCACTGGAGCCATAATAGAACTGAAATGTGGAATGAATCGTCTATAAAAAGAAGCAAGCCCATGAAAACTACGAACTTCAGTAATGGTAGTAGGAGTTGGCCAATTTGCAATAGCTGCTACTTTAGATTCATCAACTTGTATTCCCCCGCCAGAAACAACATACCCCAAAAACAGAACTTTAGGGGTCATAAAAACACACTTCTTTGATGCTGCATAGAAACTATCCCTGCGAAGTAGGGACAAAACTTGCCTGACATGCATGAGGTGCTCACTAGAAGAAGCACTATAAATGAGAATATCATCAAAATACACAACCACAAACTTCCCTATAAAAGGTCTAAGCAACTGATTCATCACACGCATAAAAGTGCTTGGTGCGTTTGACAAACCAAAAGGCATTACTAACCATTCATACAATCCTTCACGAGTTTTGAAAGCAGTTTTCCATTCATCACCAGGCCTAAGGCGAATCTGATAATATCCACTCTTCAAATCCAACTTTGTGAAAATAGTAGCACCACTAATCTGATCAAGCAAATCATCAAGCCTAGGGATAGGAAACCTATACCTCACAGTAATCTTGTTGATAGCTCGACTGTCAACACACATACGCCAAGTGCCATCTTTCTTTGGAGTCAACAAAGCAGGAACAGCACAAGGGCTCATACTTTCACGAACATGGCCCTTGGATATCAACTCCTCAACCTGTCTTCGCAACTCCTCATGCTCTGCTGGGCTCATCCTGTAATGTGGCCTGTTAGGCAACTGTGAACCAGGTTCTAGATCAATATGATGTTGGATGTCACGCAAAGGCGGCAAACCATCAGGCAATTCAGTAGGAAAAACATCAGAAAATTCTTCAAGTAGAGGAACCATAGCATCAGGAACATCAGCACCCTCAACCACTTCTTTACCTATCAACAAAAAAACATCATCCCCAGTCTCCAACTCGTTCTCAAACTGAGAAAGAGTCAACAAAGTAGCAGTAGGTTTGGAAGCCACTTCCTTGGGTTTAGTGGGTAACAATGTTATCTTCACGTTGTCAAACAAGAAACTATAAGTATTAAATCGCCCATTGTGTTCTACGTTGCGATCATATTCCCAAGGCCTACCCAACAACAAATGGCACGCATCCATGGGAACCACATCACACCAGACTTCGTCCTTGTATGTTTTACCAACAGAAAAAGGAACAAGGGTACGCTTGGTTACTGGCACCTCACCTCCCTTCTTCAACCATTGGAGCTTATAAGGCTTAGGATGGTTCTCTGTTTTCAGGCTCAATTTTCTAACAGCCTCTTCAGAAACTAGATTGTCACAACTCCCTGAATCAATAACAAAAGTACAAACCTTTCCCAGCACAGTACATGTTGAATGGAAGATGTTATGCTTAAGCCAATCATTATCATTTGCCTTCGGTGTATAGCATGAACGTCTAACCACTAGGCATGTCCCCACGTCTCCAGCCACTTCCTCTTCCACATACTCAAGGTCATCATCAAATACTGGAGTGTCTTCATAATTTTCATCAGCCTCACCACCATCTTCCCATTCCTCAGGGTCAGCAAACATATTTCTTTTACCAGCTTTCTTACATTCCGACTGTCGGTGACCAGTCTCCCCACAGTTGAAACACTTCATGCTACTACTTCCGACTCCTTTAGAAGGCGGTCCACTACTGCCAACACCCTGTTTTGTTTGGTTAGGCACA
Organism: Flaveria ramosissima; assembly: GCA_025215565.1. Taxonomy (NCBI): domain Eukaryota; kingdom Viridiplantae; phylum Streptophyta; class Magnoliopsida; order Asterales; family Asteraceae; genus Flaveria; species Flaveria ramosissima. The sequence continues at coordinate 44,193,510 of CM046032.1, read as the reverse complement.
AAACGAGATGTCGTGTTGCCCGAACCCGAACCTCCTCCAACAGAAGATGAAACACCACTACGCCGGTTTTGTTTTTCAAAAGCCAAAGCACGTTGATGAGCATCAGAAAGTGTCACCGGGTCAAACATGTTAATGAATTCCATAATCTGAACCCTTAGTCCACCAATGTAACGTGAAACAAGTTGTTCTTCAGTTTCTTGAATATCATTTCTTGCAATTAATTGGTAGAATTCCGTTGTGTAGTCCTCAACAGACTTGGACCCCTGTCTTAAGTTTTGTAACCGCTGGTACATTAATCGTTGGTAATTATGAGGAATAAAGTTGGCCCTCATGCACTTCTTCATCTTCCTCCAAGTTGTGACCCTTGGCTTTCCAACTCTCTCCCGAGTCAGTTTCAATTGTTGCCACCACGCAGAAGCCCTTCCACGTAGCCTGGTAGCGATCAACGAAACCTTTTTGTCTTCAGGAACCTCCTTGAATTCGAACACTTCTTCAACAACAACAAGCCAATCAATGAACTTTTCCGGATTCAAAGTATCACCATCGAATTCAGGAATGCTGGTTCGCATTCCTGCCTCCCAACGCCTATTATCACCCCTATCACCCCTTCGATTCTGCGGTACGTGTTCATCAGAAGAAGAACCATCACCCTCATAAAACGGATTTTCATCATCTGTTGCTTCACGACGGTTACGATTACGCCCTCCCTGATTCATCAGATCTTGCATTTGATCAGCCAACTGATCAAAAAATTGATCTAACCGCTCCTCCATCCGTGCCATAATACGCTGTTCCAATTCCTGCTCATGAACATCATTAAGAGGTCTTCTCCGTGGAGGCATCTTGATCAGGAAATTTGGCTCTGATACCAACTGATGCAGTCGGAAACAGAGAGATAGATAATTGAACCTGTTGATTCAACAAGAATACCAGGAACAATCCTTCCAACTATCGTTGATTCACAAAGAATACCGATAATTAGGGTTTTCACTAACACACAGTGATAGAGAGAAAAACAGATTTTTTTATCAAACTTCAATAATATTTCTCCCATTTCTTACAATCATATAAAGAAACAAAACCAAATTCGAATGGGCCACAAAACATAAACGGGCCGAAAACTGGGCCTAAAGCAAAGTCCAACAAAATGTAAAAATAAGACAAAAATTGAAATAACTCCTAAAATAAGCCGTTTTTGGGCCGAAACGATGACCCAAACCGCCTACGGCTGTTTGTCAAAACGTGCTCCTCGGTCCAACGGTCGTTTTGACTGGTCGTGGGCCCAAAACGGAGACTTCTAGCCCAAGTTAGGGCCATTTCAGTGAAGCCTCTTTTGATAAGCGATCTTGGGCCTCCAAAAAGGCTAAAGCTTGCTCATCCACACTTGGACCCGCATCAATCTCCATGAAGGTTCAATAAAATTAAATGACATCAGTTGTATCATTGTCGTTGATTTGGTATGGAGGAAAAAGACGAACTGCATTTTCTCATTTGTTACATCATTAATTTTCAATTCTATCCTTTATTTCATCAAATATATAAAAAAAAAGGTTAATTCTTTATTCCATAAAGATGAAGATAGAAGAAACATGAAATTAGGTATTTTATATAGGACAAAATGGTTAGTTCCTTATTTAATATATACTTATTACCAAGTTAGCTATGGGTTGTACATTGTGTTTAGTTGGATTGTACTTAACTTTTGTCTTTTTTTAATTTTAATTTTTAACTATTTTATTTTAACCAAATACTTTTACATATTTTACAATTTAATCTCAACATTTTTTTACTTTTAGCTTTTTTGTCCTATACATTTTATATTTTTAAAAATTTTTCGTCTTACGTTTCGGTATATAATTTGCAAGTTAACCCATCGAAACGTGTGTTTGTGGTTCAACGTTTTTAAGTTTATTTTTTCTCCGTTCAACGGCACCGGTCCTAGATAGATTTATTGTTTTATATGTTTTGCGTTTCGCATACGTGGTTCAACGTTTTTATGTCTACTTTTCGTTCGGTTATATTTTTTTCGTTTTTATTTTTTTAATACGAGCTTTTTCGGTATAGGTGGTCACTGACAGTGGTGTGTCATTGGTGCTACTTGACACGGTTTTACGTCCCCCGCTACAATGCAGAGAGCTTAATACTAGTTTAGTTCTATTATTCATATAGGATATAGGATGAAGATAAAGCTGGCAATGAGTTTATAGGTGACAAACATCTTAATACTATTGAATTACGTATATATTGATCGTTTCACAAATTTTAAGAGAAAGAAGAAGTCATTTGTCTGTCTTTGTTAACATGCAGTGGGCATTTTAGAGCTGGCTTAAAACATGATGACATAAACATAAGTGAGCTCTAAATACCATTACAAGCTAATTAAAAATGGTTTTAAATCCGTAGGGCTTCAAGCCTTTAATAGGCGCTAAACACAATTTTTCCCAAATTATTGCATCAATAAGGGCTACAAACATTATTTAACTAGTACATTTGATTTAAAATAAGCTTTAGTAAAACAAATTTTATATACATGTCATTTAGGTGACGTTTTAAATAAACAATCAATACACATAGTCTGACTATAGGTAGTTTTAAGTTTATTAATGTATATGAATAACAAATTTAACATAAAAAAGCTAGCAAATTATGTTTTTTATTTCATTTGATGCATTCTTCTATTAACATTTTGTCGATTTGTCTTTATGGAAAATCTATAACGGTGACTATCAATGGTTACCCATTCCACAACGACAGTTGTCCAAGGTTCCATTTCACTACTCAATTTTCTATCCGTTTGTCCTATAGTTACTTCTTCGTCAACATAATATCTTTTCACAAATTCATTAGATCCAACATTTCTAGAAAATCACATAATTAATCACTAAATTCAACCTTAAAAAACTAACAAAGAATAATTCCACTAAATAAGCATTATTCCTTAGAGAAATCAAGGCAAGAAATTCGATCCAAGAGAAATTATTACATCAGAAATCAAAACTCTAAGAACAATACAAGTTATAAACTCAAACAACATCAGAAACTTACAATCAATCAACAAGATCTAAAGTCGATCTTCGGTTCACTTCGTTGTTGTTTTTCTCCTAACCTTTCATAGTTTAGTAAACGTATTACGCGTATGAACAAAACTTTTTTTAACAAAGCAAACTTAATAATTTTTTTTTTAATTTTTTTCATTCTTTCATTCACTTTTTTATCATTTTGTCTTTTTAAAAATTCTACTCTTTACCACTAGTTGACCGGCGACCCATTATACCCATTATACTATGACTCGTTTGGTAACGTCGTTGGCTACAGTGCCACCAATAGGGGTTTTTTTGTTATTTTGCATTGCTGCCTTAGGTGTTGGGTTTATTTGAATTATTTCCTTTTGGCTTCCGCCGGAGGTTCCCTCCGTCGGCGTTGATCAGTGAAATTAAACATTGATCGGGTTCGCGGCATAACGACACGTTGAAACAATCACACCACCGTCGGCTATTACCACTGCCGCCACCTATCGGATTTCGATCTTTTGACAGCGATGGAGATGTGGATGAGGACCTAGCGATGGAGACGCGGACACGAGAGGAAGTTACTAAATAAAAAGACTTTAAGATGACGGACTAAAAAAACTTCAGTTCAATTTACTAAATAAGGCACGTGAGACGGTGAGTTGTCACTAAAACTATTTTAACCATTACTATATTATACAACAATTAACCTACCCTCTGTTCTTTTTTAATATATATCTTTTTAATATACATATGTGTGCTTTTTTTAAATTACCTTTTTTTCTCATAAATATTCTTATTTTCTTTTGCTACAAAATTTTTCAATGGGATCATAATTTTTAGTGTTGGTATTGTTTACATCGTAATGTGAAAGACATAACCGCATTGGTATCAAAGGGCAACTTGCAAAACGAATTTTAACGTTGTTATCAACGTTTACCAACGTACCTTTTACCACATTAATAAAATTGCATAGTCCCGCCGCATTGCACGGTGAAATATCTCGATTCACCACAAACTACAAACTTCTGACCCTTGTTGTAGCGGAAAATACATAATAAAAAATTACGACATTAGATCTAATTAAACAAAAGGTGCCCTCTTGTAATGAAGTTATAAGTTCGTGACTTGCCAATTAAAGATTGACACATATTTATATCGATGGTAGCTATGCATATTATAATGATAACGAGCGTCGAATCCATCATTCATTGAGATGTAAGAGGTAGTAGGGACTTTCATTTTTTTAGCATGGGTCGTTGTCTAAATCTTGAAAAACAAGATAATTTAAAGTATAACTATTTGCCCAGTTAATATTTCATTTTTTTTACTAATAGTACTTTAAATCTTACTTTAGTTGATAATATGGGCGATCACAATAACATACTCATCATAGATCTATATGCATAGTTTGCATTTAATTTACACTCGGTTTGGATTGTAATTTTTTGTATTTTTTTTATAATCATTATTGTAAGCAAAGTATAGAGGAAATCAAGTTTGAATATCAGATAATTATGCTACTTTAATTATCATTTGTCACCTATGTGAAAGTTAGGAGTGATAATAGTCAAATTAACAGTATGTAATTAAATCAGCCACCGGGTAATATTTTGCATTATTAGAACCCAATTATCTGTATTGTCTTATATTTATAATATTGTTTTTATTTTAAATTAGTTTGTTTCCAAACATTTGTTAGTGACACCATGGGTTCGAGTATCTCCCCTAACAAATTTTCACTCTTTATTGAGTCTTCAAAGATCGTCAATGCAACTTGAACGTGTATTTTTTTTATTTTATGAAAGGTCGGACCGAAAACATACATGTACAACATCCCCTTCGCACCACACGTGTAAACCATAGCTCGTTCTAGTTGTGAAAATAATTACATACTTATTTGTTTTACAAAACTAGGCGTGGAGAATGGTTCATTCTAATTAATTAAAACCACAAGCATCATTATCGTTAATTTTGTAACAAAACACATTCTTCTATTGATATTTTAGCGTTTGTCTTTTTAAAAAATGTTCATTATCACCACATGCATCATTCACCATGGGGATCATATGAGTTTTCTTTGATTCCCTTATATTTCTTTATGGTTATCCTTTCATTACTTCTCCAAAAAGGATATCTTTTCACAACTTTATTAAAACATTTTTCTGAAAACGAAAGATACGATTGATCAAACTGAACAATAAAAACCATGCGGGTAAACTCTAATACAATTTAAATGCACAAAAAAATTACATATGTATTTGTTTTATGAATCTGAACGTGCAAGATGGTTCATTCTAACTAAATTAGACTGCATGCATCATTATCATTAATTTTATAACGAAACCATACTTCCATTCCTATTTTCTCATTTTGTTGTTTTAGAAATTGTTCATCATCACTAGTTGACAGGTTTACCAGCTTCTCATTCACTATGGGAATTATATGAGTTTTCTTTGATTCTCTCAAATTTCATTACGATTGTCCACTGTCTACTTCTACTCCATACGGATATCTTTCACAACTTCATTAAAACATTTTTTATAGATAATATATTTGATTGATCAAACTAAATAAATAAAATCGAACAAGAAAATGTAGTTCATTTTAGTTGTTAAAAAGATTTATATACTTATTTGTTTTATGAATCTGGGCGTGAAAGTTGGTTCATTCTAATAAATTGAGACCACATGCGTCATTATCGTTAATTTCATAACAAAATACATTCTTCCATTCATATTTTCTAGTTTTGTCTTTTTGAAAAATGTTCATTGTCACTAATTGACCAGTTTATCAGCTTTCCATTCACCACGGGAATTGTATGAGTTTTTTTCAAATTCTATTAAATTCACGATTATCCTCAGGTTACTAATTCTCCAAAAGAATATTTATAAAAATTTCATTGAAACATTTTTTACAAACAATAGATTCGATTAATCAAACTGAAAAATAAAAACTGTGCGGGTAACAAAACCCATTCATCCCTTCATATTTTCTCATTGTCTTTTTAGAAAATGTTCATATTCACTACTTTACAGATTTACTAGTTTCTCATTCACCATGGGAATTATATGAGTTACTTTTTATTCTCTCAAATTTCTTTACGATTGTCTGCTGTCTACATCTTCTCCATAAGGATATCTTTTCACAACTTCATCAAAAATAATTCTATAAATAATATATTTGATTAATCAAACTGAAAAAATAAAATCGTACGACAAAATGTACTTCGTATTAACTGTTAAAATAATTTATATACTTATTTGCTTTATAAAAATGGCCGTGGAACTTGGTTCATTCTAATAAATTGAGACCACATGCATTATTATCATTAATTTCATAATAATATACATTCTTCCATACATATTTTCTCGTCATGTCAATTTAGAAAATGCTCATTATCACTGATTGATCAATTTATCATCTTCCCATTCACCACGAGAATTGTACAAGTTTTCTTCGAATTCTCTTAAATACGCGATTAACCTCGGTTACTTTTTCTCTGAAAGAACCTATTTTCAAAATTTTATTTAAAACATTTTTTACAAAATATAGATGCGATTAATCAAACCGAACAATGAAATTGTGCAGGTAACCCTACTTCGTTTTAATTGTCAAAAACAATTACATACTTATTGTTCAGTTTGATTAATCAAATCTATTATTTGTAAAAAATGTTTCAATGAACTTTTGATACATATCCTTTTGGAGAAAAAGTAACCCGAGGATAATCGCAAATTTAATAGAATTTAAAGAAAAGTCCTATTATTCCCGTGGTGAGTGGGAAGCTGATAAACCGGTCAATTAGTGACAATGAGCATTTTCCAACAAGAAAGAACGAGAAAATATGAACGGAAGAATGTATTTTGGTATGAAATTAACGATAATGATGCATGTGGTCTCAATTTATTAGAATGAACCAACTTTCACGCCCAGATTGATAAAACAAATAAGTATATAAATCTTTTTAACAACTAAAACGAACTACATTTTCTTGTATGATTTTATTTGTTTAGTTTGATTAATCAAATATATTATCTATGAAAAAATATTTTAATGAAGCTGTGAAAGATATCGTTGTAACACCCAGCCCCTCACACCAACAATATTGTCCGCTTTGCCCATGAGGAGCTCACGGATTTGCTTTTGGTACCCGGGTGAACTTCCCAGGGAGGTCACCCATCCCTGGATTGCTCCAACTTGAGCATGCTTAACTGTGGAGTTCTCCTCTCATTCACAGCCAATACGCCCAAAACGCGTTGTTGATGTTAGAGGCAGGACATTCTTTAGGAACCAGGAATCTCTCCTGTCCACGGCCGATGTGGGATATGTGTAGGGTGTCACAATCACCCTTTCTTTGGACTCATCGTCCTCGATAAGGCCGAGAAGTCACCATCCTCTGTGAGGTATGTCTCACATCCCGAACAGCACAGAAGTGGCTCTGATACCATTCTGTAACACCCAGCCCCTCACACCAACAATATTGTCCGCTTTGCCCATGAGGAGCTCACGGATTTGCTTTTGGTACCCGGGTGAAAACTTCCCAGGGAGGTCACCCATCCCTGGATTGCTCCTACTTGAGCACGCTTAACTGTGGAGTTCTCCTCTCATCCACAGCCAATACGCCCAAAACGCGTTGTTGATGTTACAGGCAGGACATTCCTTATGAACCAGGAATCTCTCCTGTTCACGGCCGATGTTGGATATGTGTAGGGTGTCACAATCGTTATGGAGAAGAAGTAGACAGAGGACAATCGTAAAGAAATTTGAGAGAATCAAAGAAAACTCGTATAATTCCCATAGTGAATGAGAAGCTGGTAAACCAGTCAAGTAGTGATGTTGAACATTTTCTTGAAAGACAAAATGAGAAAATATGACTGGAAGAATGAGTTTCCTTATAAAATTAATGATAATGATGAATTCGGTCTCATTTAGTTAGAATGAACCATCTTTCAGGTCCAGTTTCATAAAACAAATAAGTATATAAATTTTTGTGCGACTAAATCGTATTAGGGTTTACCGGCATGGTTTTTATTGTTCAGTTTAATCAATCGTATCTTTTGTTTATAAAAATGTTTTAATGACGTTGTAAAAAGATATCCTTAGGAGAAGTAACGAAAGGATAACCATAAAGAAATTTAATCGAATCAAAGAAAACTCATACGATCCCTATGGTGAATACCAGTCAACTAGTGATAATAAAAATTTTACAAAAAGACAAATGAGAAAATATCAATAAAAGAATGTGTTTTGTTACAAAATTCACGATAATGATACATACGGTCTTAATTAATTAGAATGAACCATCCTCCACGCCTAGTTTCATAAAACAAATAAGTATATAATTTTTTTTCACAACTAGAATGAACTAGGGTTTACACGTGTGGTGCGATGGGGATGTTGTACATGTACATTTTCAGTCCAACCATTCATAAAATAAAATAAATACATGTTCAAGTTGCATTGACGATCTTTGAATACTCAATAAATGTCACATCCCGGCGGAAGCGTGAAATGCTTTGGGTGTGACTCGTTAGTTCAAAACGCATTGATTATCACGACATACAATCACAACAATAAACTAAACATTACTTTCATTAGTTTATAACTTTTAGGATTACATATTACAAAATTTAGTCTAACATTTTAGACCTATACATAGTGATCCTAATCAAAATATATCTTCAACACATCACATATCTCCAGCTAGTAGTGAACGTTCACGTATAGGCGTAAGCCAAACAAGTCAATAGTCAACCATATGCACATCTTTCCTAGGTAGTCATGCCGATCACTATACATGTTGAAGATATACACGAGGTTATAATACATTTTCCTGACCTGAAAAAGCATACTCAAAATGATCACCAAACAGTTGGTGAGAACATAGGTTTAATCAATATTAATCATTTTGAATTGATGCAATATAATCAAACTCACAATCAAACCTACACACATGTCAAGTGATTCATAACTGTCAAATACAAATCACGCAATCAAATAATATCACACCGTTGCCCTCATATCAGCATATGAAGGTTGATATTTTCTAAGTAGCGCTACCTATATTATTTGACGGTTCCTCATCCGAATTAATAGTAATGTCAATATGACAGTAACAAATCGAAATTTCTCAAAATGCATCCAATTCAACACAAAACAATATGCTTTTTCCCTTAAAAATTATAAATCAGAAAGGGGATATGTTAATCACCTTATTTCCAACCAACAAGTCAAACAATTCCTAAAAAAATAATTATTTGTTAGAATAAATCTAATTTCTTTAAAATTTTCAGCATTTAAATCACTAATTATATCAAAATTCTTATCCGATAGCTACTACTATCCAAAAATCACCAAAATTTAACATAATAAACATTCTGAAATCTCTATTATCTCATAAAATTTCAGTTTAATAACACATAAAAGGAAATTTTCTATAATTTTTACAAATTTTACATTAATTAGAAGAAATAGTTAAACATCTCTAAAAATTCCGATATTGATACTTACTGTTCTATTCCAGGTTCTAAAATTTATGTAAATTTTTCATAATTTTTCTCACTGTGTTTCTATTTCTTTTAATTTTCTATGTACAGAATGTTATAAAATATATAACCCAGTCATACATATCAACTAAATCACGAAACTTTTTCTGAAATTCCTATAAGATATAAGGATTATTATATAAATTTTCCATATTTTTACTAGGTTCGGAGCTTCTGTATAATAATTTTCTTTCATTTCCTTGAATAAATTATATAAATTAATCTACCCATTATTATTACATCAAAATTTACAGATTACTATTTCTAATATTTCTCGACAATATGCTAATTTTATTCCCACAATCACAGTCATTTAGGTATTTAATCTAATTCATCAAGAACATCTAGGTTTTTAGCATTTTTATTTGTAACCTTTTTGTTTAAGCCCTTGGTTATATAAAACTTCCAACTTTTCAATTTTAAATCCCCATTTATTACTGATTTTTAAATAAAATCAGGTGTTTGTGGGTTCTTATGAATATTCTTGATGATTTAACTTTCAAGAGTTAGTTTGAATGTGTTTATTTAAACATATAAACACTCTTAAAGCTTGTTAGTTATAGGTTTTGGAAATCTAAGAGAACAAAGAGATTGGCTTGGTTGAATCCTTGAGAGTCCGATTGGTGCTTAATCCTAACTAGTTGGTGGAGAACAAAGGGTGGTGGTGGTGTTGATTGTAGGAACCGAAAGCAAAAGTGGGAATATGAGGGTGGTGGTGGAGATGACTTGAGAACCGAGAGGGAGAGAGAGTGGGAGCCAAGAGATGTGGTTGCGGGTGTGGTGGTTTGGTTGTGGTGAGTTGCGGTTGTGGGGTGTGGTGGCTCCATTGTGGCCGAGAGCTTCAAGTTAGTGGAGAGGGTTATCATGATTATGTCTAGTTGTAGGGTAGTGAAGTGGTGGTTTTAGGGGTGCTTAGTCAAGTTAGTAGGATAGGTGGCAAGATTTGGGATTGGCTTGGTGTCATGGTAGTGATAGGTGGCGGTTTAAGGAGGTGATTAGTGTAAGGGTTGTGGCCATGTGACGGGTTTGGGATTAATGACTTACTTAGTCATTAAGCTAGTTTTAATTATTAGTTTATATGGTTAATCGGGTTATTTAGTGTTCTAATGAACTGATATGGGTATTAAGTCGAGTTTTAGTTAGTGTTTAGATGTTTAAGATTAGTTTGCTTGTGATATAAGGTTAACTTGATGTAATATGGTTTGATTAAGTTTAAGTCTTTAATACATTACATATAGTTAAGGCATTTAGCATTAAGCTAACTAATCATATTACTCTAAGATGGTAATCATACAATTCATATACATGCATACGTAAACATTTATACATGTATACATGCATGCTCATGTATCATATGTGCATATTAAATTAAGCATGCAAAAACCCTTATAATTAAATAAAGTTACCTTAATCATTTCCTATAAGATATAAGTATTTCTTATTAATTCACAGGAAATATTAAACTACCTTCTATTTATCAATGTTCTCTCTATATAATAAGGAAATTTTTAAAAATGACATTTTTATACGGTTTGTTTTAGAACAAAATATTTATTTTAAAAAAAATTAAAAATAAAATTTTAAAAATTGATATCACTGTTTTATTACTTATAGTCATTTTTGATACGTAATTTAGTCATATCATATCTTAGAATTTAATTTTATAATTAATAAATTTTATTATATTAATATTTAATTTTATTCAAACCATGTAACACACGAGTTTTCTAAAGCTAGTTATTGTATAATATAGTAATGGTTAAATTAGTTTTAGTTACAACTTAACGTCTCACGTGCCTTATTTAGTAAATTGAATTGAAGTTTTTTTAGGTCCGTCATCTTCAAGTCTCTTTATTGTAGTAACTTACTCTACAGCAATATCCGCCGGTACACCACGACAGTGGTTACCCTAGTGTACCCTCCGTCACATAGACCCCCTCTCAGTGTCCTTGACCTCACCTTCGTGTTTGCGTCTCCATCGCTAGGTCCTCATCCATATATTCAAATATTCAATTCAGGCTTAGATGTGGGTTTTCATAGGTAAGTTTCTTAGAGTGAGGGTTAAAACACCTAGGCTGGCTATATCTAGCGAAGGAGGTGCCGCAACGGGTTTAATGACATCCGGCCATGTAAGTTTCTACTTGTCTTGCTGTCAAAAGATCGAAGCCTCGTAGGCGTGGTAGTGGTAGTAGACGCTGGTGGTGTGATTGTTTCACCGTGTCGTTGTGTCGCGAACCTGAACAACGTTTTATTTCACCAATCAACGCAGACGGAGGGAAGCTCCGACAGAAGCCAAAAGGAAATATTACAAAAGAGCTCAGCACCTAAGGCAGCAATGCGAATACTAAAAATACTCCTGTCGGTGGCACTGTAGCCACCGACGGTTTGTCTTTTTAGAAAATGTTCATCATCACTAGTTGACAGGTTTACTAGTTTCTCATTCACCATGGAAATTATATGAGTTATCTTTGATTCTCTCAAATTCCTTTACGATTGTCTGTTGTCTACTTCTACTCCATAAGGATATTTTTTCACAACTTTAAAAAATAATTTTATAAATAATATATTTGATTAATCAAAGTGAAAAAATAAAATAGTACGAGAAAATGTACTCCGTTTTAATTTTATAAAGATTTATATACTTATTTGTTTTATAAAATGGGCATGGAACTTGGTTCATTCTAATAAATTGAGACCACATGCATCGTTATCGTTAATTTAATAATAAAATACATTCTTTCATTAATATTTCCTCGTTCTGTTTATTTAGAAAAAGTTCGTTATCACTAAATGACCGGTTTATCAGCTTCCCCTTCACCACGGGAATTGTACGAGTTTTCTTCAAATTCTCTTAAATTCACGATTATCCTCGGTTGCTTTTTCTCCAAAATAATATCTTTTCAAAATTTTATTAAAACATTTTTTTTACAAACAATAGATGCGATTTATTAAACCAAACAATAAAAACTATGCGGGTTATCCTATTTCGTTTTAACTGCCAAAAGCAATTATATACTTATTTGTTTTACAAAACTAGGAGTGTAACATGGTTCATTCTAACTGAGACCACATGCATTTGTTATCGTTAATTTTGTAACCAAAGGCATTATTCCATTAAAAAAATTCCTGTTTTCTCTTTTTGGAAAATGCTCAATATCAGTAGTTGACTGGCTGACCAACTACGCATTCACAACGGGAATTGTATAAGGGGGTGTTTGATATCGGCTGATCCGGCTAACACGACTGACCGGCTGACTCGGTCAGCGGGTCAACATGTTTGATACGCGCTTCATTTCAGCTGACCGGGTCCAAGATGGCTGACCCAGACCTGAAAATTAAAAATGCTGACCCGGCTGACCACCCACGGCGACCACCTGCGCGACCGCGACCAGCCACGACGACAACCTGCGCGACCACCCACGGCGACCGCGACCACCTGCGCGACCACCCACGGCGACCGCGACAACCTGCGCGACCACCACGGCGACCACGACCACCCTTGCGCGACCGCGACCATGAGTAGATGTGTACAGATCTGAGAGAGAGGTGGAGATGGAGACGTTGATGAATGAGGTTGAGAGAGAGGTTTTAGAGGAAGGTGTTGAGAGGCGTGGCGGCGTTGGCGGACGGGCGGTGGCGGAGATGTAGGCAGCGATGTCGGCGGAGATGGAGAAGATGTTTGTGAATATATATATATATATGTATATATATATATATATATATATATATATTAATAATAATAATAATAATAATAATAATAATAATAATAATATTATATAATAATAATAATATATTATTATTATTATTATTATTATTATTATTATTATTATTATTATTATTTTATTCTTATTATTATTATTAAAGGTATATTTATCATTTCACACTCAACTAGCAGAGAAATTAACAGAAGTATACACAGACACACAGTGGTTATTTTTCTCATTCAGCAGAGTCCGTCAGATATTAAATCAAACAGCCAAGTTTCAGTCAGATACAGACCCAGTCAGAACTTCTTACTGGGTCAGCTTCTGACTCAGTCAGATCTTACTCAGTCAGCAGTAATTAACAGCCCCTAAGTTTTCTTTGATTGCTCTCTAATATCTTTGTTGTTGTGTTGTGGTTAATTATATATATTTTAATTACTAACTTGAATTTATATTTTTTTTTACATATGGTACAACTTAATTTTTTATTTTAAATCTAATATTTTTACACCTTTTACAATTTAACCCTATAAAATTCCACTTTCAACTTTGTTACCCTATATTTTTCATCTCTAACAAAATTTTTATTTACGTTCGTTCTAAATTTTGAGAGATACACTTCGTAACGTGCACGTGTGGTTGAACGTTGTTACGCCTATTTCTTTCCGTTTAGCGGCCCCGCCGCAACGTGCTGGTGGTCCTTATTCGACTTATTTATTTTGTTTTTAATGTTTTACGTTTCACGTGAAATTTTTGATATATTTACGTCTATTCTTCCATTCGGTTTTATTTTTTTCGTTTTTATTTCTTTTTTTATTTGAGTTTTTTCCGATGTTGTTGACCGCTAACGGTGGTGTGGATATTGGTGCTACTTGGCATGATTTTACACCCCCCGCCGCAACGCGGGGGGCTTAGTACTAGTTCTTCTCCTAAAACTAGTATTAAGCCCCCTCCCCCTTTTTGCGGTGGGGGACGTAAAACCATACCAAGTAGCACCAGTGTCACCCCACCGTCAGCGACCATTAACAACAGAAAAATAAAAACAAACGCAAAGCAGACGTGAACACGTTGAACCACACACGTGAAACCTAAAACATTAAAAATAATATTTAAGTTGATCTAGGACTCACCTGTTACAACGGGGATGTTAAATGGAAAAAATTAAGCATAACAACATTGAACCACACGTGTACGTTACAACGTGTTAACTCTCAAAATTTAGACCGTAAATCAAAAAGTTTGTAAAAAATAAAAGTTTTCGGAATCAAAGTTGAAAGTGAAATATTGTAGGGGATAAATTGTGAAATATGTAAAAGTAATGGGTTTAAAACAAAAAAATAAAAGAAAAAATAGGTTTGTACAACCTTTAATCCACATAGTATAACAATTAATGCATCCATTAGTTGATAATTAGTATTATTTAAATTTATCTTTTCACTATTTCATTAAAACATTAATAAGAAAATAAGTGATTTGATTTATCAAACTGAATAGTTAAAACATAACAACTAATTTCACCAAGTAATGATCACCTCTTAGAGAAATCTAGATAAGAAATTCAAACAAAAAAAGATTATCACATTGGCTACCCTACCATTATATTATATTTTAATTAAAAGTAAATTTAAAATATAACATAATCAAAAGCTACCCTATCATGATAGAAATGTTGTCGTTATATCCCATTTTTCTTGTAGTGCACCTACTCAGTAGATTTTACTAAATAAATTCAATTATTTAAATCATTACATTATTTTACTTTGTGTTCCCTATCATAGTTGCATATAACATGATATCCAACTAAAACAAGGAGAAACTATAAATTTAAATTACACTTCACAAGGTGTCTTATTTATCACCGACCTATGCAATTGTAATAGTATTCAACACTCAGAGCAGCACCTACTTTGAAAATCTAATCAAAAGTGGAGGTTGTTACTCAATAACAGGTTATGTGTGTAGAGAGCCCTGGTCGTGACAATAGAAGATGAAGGTCTGGCTGTTACTACTTTGATTTCGTACCATACTCTACCATACAGAAATGACTAGAAGATGAAAATAACTCCTTACAGGTCTAAACCTTGTGATGACTACTTCATTTAAAATTCACTTACATACCATGTATAATGAATGCTTAAATAATTTTAAACTTTTGCAGACTTCATTGGAAGGGTCATTGACATCTCAAAGTTTCCAAACAAAAGCAAAAGCAAACTAATCTGGATTGTACTACAGTACGATAGGTATTGCACAATGCATATATATGAATTTAAGTTAAACAAAAACCCTAAAACCTACAATGACATCTTCATGTTATTATAGTAGTAAGCTGAACGATGTTTCCTTATGGGAAGAGATGGCTATCGGCTTTAATCAACTAAGTGAGTTCTAATTTTACGTAAACAAAAGAAACTTTAGCATAATATATTTTGAAAGTACCTATCTATAAACAAGTTATAAGTATACACGTAATCATAACTTTAGCGATTTCAGTTGGTTTATCTTTGAGAAATTTTTCTTTATCTAACTTTATCAGGTAACTTGGTTATAATCTTACTTTACATTATACATATGCTCGTATAAGTACACGACTCCTTTAGGCATTAATTGCGAGATAAGCAAGACATCTTTAATTGTTGCTTACAATAAATTAAATGCATGGGAAATGCTGCTTGTAGTAATTACACAATTGCAAGAGTTTTTTCAAAGATGTCCTTTCCAAAGGTAACTATTCTTGAATCCTGATTCAAGTTGCATTATTGATTCATATGTGAACTTTGGATATAAGACCTATTTTATCATTCTTTACTTTAGCTTTACTTTATTTGTATAATACTTGAGTATTTTATCTTTTATTACATTACTGCATGTACTTTCATATTCAATGCTTTACTTTAAAACCATATGTACCATAACTTACTACATCTTTATATTCTAAATTACAAATATGTAAGTTAAACATGAATTACACCTACGTAATCTGTTATGAAGGAACTACTCTATTATGGATGACTATTTTATTATGGAGGAACAAGGATGTTACAAAGAGTAAATTATTATGAAGGATAACAAGGAATCACTTTAAGACTTATCATTTATAGATGAAGTTTCTATTATAGGGGATAAAAGAATTGTCAAAAATATGGAATCAACTCAAATATTCAAGAACTCCTAAGAACAAACAATAGCCAACTCAAATAACTCGTGAATACAAAAGTCAGATACAAGATTAGTTCATAGAAATGATGAACTATTAACAAGAACTTCAGAATCACAACCATACAAAGAAAGACCTAGAAACCCTAATTTTGGGAAGACGAAACATCAAAGAGTTCTAGAGAGACTTAAAGGAAAAAGTGTGTTATCTATTGAAGACTACTCTCAACTGACTTTATATCCAAAACGAAAGAAAAAACAGATCTATCCAACTCACTACAACCCGTGTGTTGTTTAGAGATAAATCGGGTTGTAGTGGATCTTTATCAACCCAGCAAACCAAGGCCAGCAGCTCCAAGCAACATCAAGCCCAGATTTATCAAACAACGAAATATTAGAAAATATCAAAAATAAAAGAAAGATAATAAACAAAACAAGTTTGGTTATCAAATTGAGAACTCTCACTACTACTACTATTTTTAACACCCCCCTCAATTCGAACAACCAAACACATCATACATTTGAAGACATATAAGTAAATGGTTATGTTGATTCATAAGAAGACCTTAGGTAAATACATCTACAAGTTGATTTTCATATTTAATTGATTCAGTTTTAATAACCCCTAAGGAAATTTTTTTCCCAAAGAAAAAACAAGTCAATTTCAAAATGTTTTGTCCTGTCATGAAAGACAGGATTAGCAACAATGGACAAAGCGACAGTGCTGTCAAAAAAAAGAAATAGGCTGATCAACAACCACTCCCAATTCTTCAAGAACATTTTTAACCACATCAATTCACACGTGGTTACACACATGGCATGATATTCTGCCTCGGCAGAGGAGCGAGAAACAGTTTGTTGTTTCTTACTCTTCCACTAGACTAAAGAATTGCCCAACATAATACAATACCCAGTCACATATCTCCTGGAATTAAGGCACTTTGCCTAGTCAGAGTCAGCTGAAGCTATTAAGCTTAGACTAGACCCTTTACTCAACAGAATACCACGACCTGGAGATCCTTTTAAATACCAAAGCAGCCTAAGAGCAAGCTGCAAGTGTGACTGAGTAGGTATATGCATAAATTGACTAAGAAACTGCACAGAATATGAAATATCTGGACGAGTATGCGACAACTAAATCAACTTTCCAAGTAATATTTGATAACCATAAATATTGTCTAGAGGGGACTCATCCTTTTTACAAAAGGTAGTAAGAGCAAAATTCTACTCAAGAGGGGTTCTCACAGGTTTACATGCACTAAGACCAAACTCAGACAACATTTCCATAAAATATTTCCTTTGAGACAAACACACACCTTTTTCAATTCTAAGAACTTCTAAACCCAGAAAGTATTTTAACGGGCCTAGGTCTTTAATTCTAATCGTAGACTGCATTAGTTGCTTGACCTTATTAATTTCATCGACAAAGTTACCCGTAACAACAATGTTATCAACATATACAAGAAGAACAACAATGACAGAACCCACAGATTTAATAAAGAGAGAATGATCACAACAACTATGTTTAAAACCAATATTTTGTAATACAGCAACAAGTTTTTCATTCCACATTCTCGAGGCTTTAACTTGCACACTTTCAACTCATTTTTTGAAAAATAACCCTCGGGTAAACTCATATAAACCTCTTCATTAAGATCTCCATAGAGAAAAGCACTATCAACGTCCAACTTATATTAGGGCCAATTTCTTTCTACAGCAAGACTAATTATTAGACGAACAGTGACCATTTTTACTACGGGAGAGAAGGTCTCAAAATCTATACCTTCTTTTTTACTATAACCTTTAGCCACTAACCTAGCTTTATACCGATCAATCTCGCCTGTAGATTTGTACTTAATTTTATACACCCATTTGCACCCTACAGGTTTTCTACCTACATGGAGATCTATAGAGTCCAGGTATTATTTCGGTTTAGAGCTTCCATTTCAGCATTCATCGCATTGACCCAGTTATTATCTAAAACAGCTTTCTCTAATGTTCTTAGGACTGTTTTGTTTAACGAAGAGGTAAAACAGAAATTATCATATGACAACTTAGAATAATTCACTACTTTTTCAAATCCATACTTTACTTTTCATTCGACAACAAAGTCTTGTAATTATTTTGGAAAAACAGATTGCCTAGAAGTTTTTCTAAGACGAACACCAGGATCATCAAAATCCTCAGGAGAGATTTCTTCATAATTAAATCTACCCACCCTGTCTACCTCACTGTGTTCAGTGGGCATCTCAAGATGCTGTTGTATCTCAGACGTACCACAACCTTTTTTGGTTGGTTGCTGAGAATCAGCCACACCGTTCTCAGTCGCCTCACTGACGATAGGTGGCTGACAAGGGGTAGTATTCCTCGGTTCCCTCTCCTTATCATCAGATTCTTCCCCTTTAGAATTATCAGATTGGCTTGTTTCAAACTTATCAAAAAGGTTTAGAGAATTTAATTCAAAAACACTTGTAACATCAGAAGTAGAAAGATCTTTGTTGGTTTTGAAAGGAAAAATTGACTCATAAAACTTGTCATCTCTTGAAAAAAGTATACGTTTAAAATCGAGACTCCATAGTTTGTACCCATTCTTTTGGTTCGAGTATCCAATTAAAACAATTTTTTATCATTACTGATGAACTTACTTGTATTATTTAATATGATGCTGAAACAGAGACAACCGAAAATTCTAAGGTGTTTTAAAGAGGGACAAAAACCAAACATCATTTTATACGTGGTTTTTCCATCTAAGACTGAAGAGAGAGTCCTATTAATCAAGTATGCGGCAGTTAAAACACATTCAGGCCAGAAAGGAAGAGGAACACCACTTTGAAACAGCAAAGACCTGGCCACATTTAATAAATGCCTATGCTTTCTTTCTACAACCCCATTCTGTTGAGGGGTATGATCGGGTGGTGAAAGTTCGACTTTTAAAGGATTTATTTTCGTCTTTACGTGTCAAATTATGAGAAATAGAGTTACTTTTGGGATATTATTGTGTTTGTAGGATAAATATAAAGAATACGAAGAAGTTGGAAGAAACGGGATGAAAATTGGAGCTCGGGAGGTGAAGATATGTAAAAGAGAAGTTCTAAGACAATGGTAATTTAAAACGAGCATAACTTGAGCTATGAAAAAAGTTATCGGGCCCACAACCTATCAACGGAAAGATCTCGGAAAGTTACACATGAAAATCATGTTTATACAGGGGGTGGCGCCACTGACGCTGATATCATCATCCACCGTTAGTCAGTAACTTTCAGCCCAGATGGCGCTGGGGGCGCCACCGACGCCGATCGCCGCGTTTTGGTGGATTTTAACCTAATTTGAAGGGTTTTAAAGGGGGATTAACCCTAATACGAATTGAAACTTTTACACAGCAATTTTGGAAGAAAAATAGCAATCTTTGATCATTCTCAAGCTTTTCCAACATCAAGATCATCAATTCTACAAGATTCACATGATCAATTACAATTGTGTTGAAGATTCAATGATGAGGCAAGGCTAGTTCGGTTGTGATTCACTTCGGGGGACGGGTTTGTGCAAGTTTTTATTTTTCTTAGTTTGTAACCTAGATTTGGGATTGGATCTTCAACCTTTTAAGTTCTTTTGGATTAAATTTATGATTTTATTATTTAAATGGTTTGATCATGCTTAAAAGTAATTGATATTATATAACTTTGGTTGTCTTTAATCATTGTATGATTGATTATTAGAATTAGGTTTTATTATTCAAATTGGTAATTGTATGAATACGGTCCTTTAAGCTTTG
Organism: Flaveria ramosissima; assembly: GCA_025215565.1. Taxonomy (NCBI): domain Eukaryota; kingdom Viridiplantae; phylum Streptophyta; class Magnoliopsida; order Asterales; family Asteraceae; genus Flaveria; species Flaveria ramosissima. Next base: position 44,173,322 of record CM046032.1, on the reverse strand, counting down.
ATCCATGATTATCACTTAACTCCTATCATGTGTAAGTCATCATTAATAACTTCTCATTAGGTTTCATTAAAGAAAAATTATAACTTTGCCAAACCTGAATCCTGAAGTGGGTTGCTTTTTCTCCAAGATTGTTAAAAACCTAAACTTTTACTTTGTTAATTTAATTCTTTCTCAATTTAGTTAATCAAGCAATTTACTTTTTAATGTTTAATTCTTTTAGTTTAACCGTTGCTAGCACTTTCCTGTGATTGCCTGTGGATTCGACACCCTGCTTACCCTTAAAAAAATGGCACCGTTGGCGGGGAATCATTGCCCTTAGTGTAGTAATAGTTATTTACTTTCTTAAAAAAATCCTTAAAAAAACAAAAAGATTTTCTTTTTCTTATTATTCATTTATTTATTCTTTTATCGTTCGGAATTACGTGTGGTATTTGCTTCTTGTTTGCAGGTAGTTTATTTGCACGCTTAGTAGAATCTCAAGAATTTAGATATTATCATGGATTGGGACTGGGAGAATGATCCATGTATGTGTTGCGGAAGCCTTTATCATTGGGTTCAAGATTTTCCAATGTTCGAGAGTAAATATGGAAACATAGAAAGAAGATGTTCTGAATACATGCAACAAATGAGATATGTGAGGGCAAACTATAAATATAAAGAAACCCACTCATATTATACATACTATAAACCACCTCCACCATCAAATTAACAAGAATATTATCATGCGGACATAGAATACAAATACGCCCAACAGTGGGATGCCAGGCACTATGAACCCAAGATGTCACATTTATCAAGTTACTATGAGGAGTATGATGACTACTATCCTGAATATCCTCAAGTGTCATATGAGAAGCGTCAAAGTTCAATGAACTCTAACCATGATGAAATCTTGAACATGTTGGTAGAAATAAAAAAGAAGACAAAGAAAGAGATAAAACACTCAAGGTATTGATTAAGCAAGTTGGCCAACTGGTTGAGGATATGACTCAACTAAGACAAGAGCAATTCGAGTTGGATAATGATACTGTGATTGATAGTGATATGGTTGAAGAGGTTACAGATTTTCAAGAGCATGAACATGTATGCTTAAAGTTGATAGAAGAAATAACACCGTTAGAGGAGCCAAAGCCTATAATATTCCAAGTTTATCCTCGTCCTTCCCCCATGCTTATTATTCCAACCAACAAAGTTGTAGAAAAGGGTTTGAGGATAAAGAAAAAGAAGGAGGCATTACAAGACATTGGACAAATCATCATAAAGCGGCTCTGCAAGAAATAGTCAATAGACTTGTCGATAATTGGGAAGCAACTACGAAACTGGCATGTCAACTACCGAGCATTTGTCGGGAATTCGATAGGCAAATGTACACTTAAACCACCAATACAAATATCAGGTACGGTCTGGCTGAAGACCTAAAAGTTAGCGTTACTTGGGAGGCAACCCAAGGCATTTTGTGTTTTTTTAGGTTTTTTTGGTTTATTTATGATTTTAGTTTATTTTATTTTAATAACTTTGTGGATGTGTTCACTAGAAACCCTCACGAGACTACACTTGTCCACCCGGCTCTATCAGATGGTTTAAAAGGCTTGTTGCATATGCTAAATGCAACCGTCATTCCTACGAAAGTGAGTTTAGGACTTTTATCATTAAAGTGATTTTTTTATATTTATTTAAAAATTTAACTATTTTTAATCAAATTCCACTTAAAAGTTGCATTGAGAACAATGCAATAATGCTTTAAGTGTGGGGAAGGAGATCCATTATTCATTTAAATGTGAGCTGCTAATCATGAAGTGATAAGTTCGCTTCTACATGGGTTTTAGTATGTTTTGTTGATTAGTGGACGAGATGTTGAAGATCACTAGTACAATTAAATATCTTGCCATAAAGATATAACCAGGTGCATTTGTTTCCTTATTAATTGTTAAAAATAGTTAATTTGTAGTTAATTTTAATTTTTGCTTATTGATGGTGAGTCCCCGAATAATTGTAAATGGTTTATGAATATGATAAGATTGGATCTGATCTTAAAATTCTCTTGTTTCCACACTAATAGTAACATTTAGTTAGTACATTAGGGGCAATGTACATCTCAACTGTGGGGATAAGGGGATTTGGTAAAAGTTTTCAGAAAAAGTTAAAATGTAATTTTTTTGCAAATCTTCAAGTGAAGTTTATTGTGTTTAATGACCAAAATTTTCAATGTAAATCATTAGCTTGTTGCTTATCAAAAGATTGGTGTAGATCCTAGGTCATAGTCATGTTCTTTAAGTTGCATGATAAAGTTTTTCTAGCGGGTCGTTTTTGAAAATGTGAAGGATGCCTGGTTAGGGTTAACAAGCTTTTGATATAATAAACTCATGTGCACATAGGTAGCCTAAATTTCTACTTAGTGAGATCTTGAGCCTATTACTTAAAACACAGTAATATATATATATATATATATATATATATATATATATATATATATATATATATATATATATATATATATATATATATATATATATATATATATATATATATATAGGATAAGGTTCTAATGAGAACCCACCCTATTTGTGAGAACCCTTTAACTAAGTTTGAGCCATTGATTTCATTCAAATGTTATAATCTAGTGGACAAGATTTTTTTAGAATATTTTATTACTTGACATCTTTAGTTAATAAGATAGGAAGGGTATATTAGTAAAATTACACCCTCATTAAATGATTTCTACTTTTTACTTAAAAAGCAACAATCACATCATCACTTTACTCAACACAATTCATGATAGTTGACCATATATAAAATAATTACATAAAAATATGAAGGGAAAATGTTCATAATAATTTTTATTATTTCACTATTTCAGGTGACTATACTCATTTACACTACTATATTGACGTATAATACATTAAATTACACCTATACAACTAAGCAATTTCAATATGTTATAATAACTTTTTTTCTTTTTAACCAACCATTACAGAAAAAATCAGATAACATTTATTAACATCAACCATTATGTATAGTCATTTAGTTACATTAAATTAATTAGTATAATAAAATATTGCATTACATTATACTACATTACACTAATATTATAATTTAGTAAAATGTATATTTCTTGTAACGTAATATAATAACATATAACATAGTGTAATGTAAAAAGGTGTAAGAAAATATAATATTTGATGTAACTACACTAAAATTTATCACCCAACTTATATTATTAGTTAATGAAACAACTTGATTACATTCTTTAGCATTACTTAAATTATGTTAGTGACATCAATTAAATTACTTACATTAAATTAAATTAATATCACATTTTATTAACAAAATATTACATTAATTAACATCAAACATTAAATTACCTTACATCACATTAACATTACATTACATTACATTACATTACATTACATTACATTACATTACATTACATTACATTACATTACATTACATTACATTACATATTGTAAATAATGCTAGATAGATAAGCATAAAAATAACTAAAAGACAAAGAGTAAACATAAAAGGAGATTATATTACATTACATAGCAGAATATTACATCACATAAAGTTACAGAAGATTACATTATATTAAATTACACTAGCACATTACTTATCTACAGTAATGTAACAAGAGTCTAATTAAAAAAACTATAAAAATAATTAATTACATCAAAATTACATCCAAGTATGATGGCATATTATGGTCACAAAAGCTTATAAAAACTTGAATAAACATCACGAGTCCAACCTTTAGCCTACCATCATCAAATTATCATAAACAAATCACAAGATATATACAATAAAATCCATAGATTTCATTTAAGAATAATCATACTTACATGAAGGTTGACATAAAAAAACATGACAGAACATATGACGAGGAGATGTATAATCTTTTAGAGGTGAGACAATCATCGAATACGAACAACCAACCGCCAATGAGGACAAATCCACAGACGCTAAACTCGAACTTGATGACGAACAACCAACGGTGTTGAAATCAATTTAACCACACATGATCTCATAATCTTCTAATTGATCCTTTCAGCTCATCAATTTCCTCCATCTCATCTCTTTATCGTTTTCCTTTTTATCTTTTTGGTAGCCTTAACATTAAAATTTTAGGGCTCAAATAAATGGGTTTTTAGATAAAAATGAGTTTTTAGATATATATATATATATATATATATATATATATATATATATATATATATATATATATATATATATAAAGAAAATGATGGGTTTGGTTTGAAAAATGATGAGATATGAAAGGTATAACGTGATCTTTATTTTTCTATTTATAATAAGTATATTTATATTGATTTATTATTAGATTTTATGTTCCTGTAGACTAAATTATGAAATGGCCGATTAACATGCAATTATAGATGAACATGATTTTGTTTGTCAGGAGCCCTCACGTACACCGCATACGCTTTTACAAATAATTTAAAAATAACAAAAATATAAACTTTTACCATAGTGGTTTTAAAAATGATTCCGTGGAGAGATATAGAGATAGAAAAATAAAATATGAGTTTTTAAAATAGATAGGAAAAAAATATTGAGTTTGATGATGAGTAGTGTACTGACAAAAAAAAGTATTCTGAAAAAAAAGTTGTACCTGACAGATTTGACTAGGTATACAATTTGACCATAATACCCCTTGATGGATCTTTTTTAATTGATGAAGTGGCAATATATGAACCACATATATGGGTTAATCGGTTCTTACAAAAAAGATGGGTTAACACAAGATCCCTATCCTATATATATATATATATATATATATATATATATATATATATATTCATTTGTTGAAGGTAGGCCATATACTACTTTTGTTGCAGAACTTGTATTGTTTGATGCATATCAAGACTACAAGCAAGGTGTTCCACATAAATGACAAAGGCAATTTAAGAACCTTCCTTTACTTGTTATCTTTTGTTTATTGTTATCCATCCTACCCCTTAGTAGCCATGTTGAGCCTTAAACTATTCTTTTGTTAAACACGATATATAAAGTCCAAGCTGTAAGTTGATAACTGACCATGAAACCATTCAAAGTAAAAGATAATCCGAAGTCAAGCTTATATTATGAAAAAACAAAATTGATCAAACAGGAAAATTAAATGAAAAAAAACAATTGTTTAGAATGGATCAATTGATCTAGCTCTGTTAGTCATGTTAATAAGGATGGTTTAACAGCCTGGTTTATATTTCTGTTTGTGTTAGCCACTATGAAAATTCAAAAATGTCCTACCTTTACCTAAGCCCAAAACCCATAAGTCCTTTAGATGTGTGCGAGATCTATGCAAGTGGTAGAGGTGTGATTGATATACAAGCTTATGTGGACAAGATGGTATATTGTGTTATTGAGTGAGTACACTAGTACATATTTTACTATTCAAAATATAAACCAAGAGAAGTGAATTATTGGTGAGTGGTGTGTGCATGAAACTAAAAATCAAAAGCAGGTTAAGCCTAGTTGGGTGAATTCCTATTTTACTTGAATATAATTAACTTGCCAGAATGTAAACCTATTGAACGATGTGAGTTTTGTGAATAAGGGTATGACCTTGGACCTTAACTGAGCCTTGATAAGTGATTAGTAATGTGTATTTGCAATGATGGTTTTATGAATAACAATTGAGCTTTGCTTGAGGACAAGCAAAAGATAAGTGTGGGATTGTGATCGGGTGGTGAAAGTTCGACTTTTAAAGGCTTTATTTTCGTGTTTACGTGTCAAATTATGGGAAAAGAGTTACTTTTGGTATATTATTGTGTTTGTAGGATAAATGTGAAGAATACGAAGAAGTTGGAAGAAACGGGATGAAAATAGAAGCTCGGAAGGTGAAGATATGTAAAAAAGAAGTTCTAAGACAATGGTAACTTAAAACGAGCATAACTTGAGCTAGGAAAAGAGTTACGCGGCCCACAACATATCAACGGAAAGATCTCGGAAATTTACACGTGAAAATCATGTTTATACAGGGGGTGGCGCCACCGACCCCATCATAGGCGCCACCGACACCGATACCATCAGAAACACCGTTAGTCGGTAACTTTCAGCCCAGATGGCGCTAGGGGCACCACCGACGCCACTGGTGGCGCCACCGAAGCCGATCGCCGCGTTTTGTTGGATTTTAACATAGTTTTAGGGGTTTTAAAGGGGGATTAACCCTAATACAAATTGGAACTTTTACACAACAATTTTGGACGAAAATTAGCAATCTTTGATCATTCTCAAGCTTTTCCAACATCAAGATCATCAATTCTACAAGATTCACATGATCAATTACAATTGTGTTGAAGATTCAATGATGAGGCAAGGCTAGTTCGGTTGTGATTCACTTCAGGGGACGGGTTTGTGCAAGTTCTTATTTTTCTTAGTTTGTAACCTAGATTTGGGATTGGATCTTGAACCTTTTAAGTTCTTTTGGATTCAATTTATGATTTGATTATTTAAATGGTTTGATTATGCTTAAAACTAATTTTGATATTCTATAACTTTGGTTGTCTTTAATCATTATGTGATTGATTATTAGAATTAAGGTTTCATTATTCAAATTGGTAATTATGTGAATAAGGTCCTTTAAGCTTTGATCCATGATTATCACTTAACTCCTATCATGTGTAAGTCACCATTAATGACTTCTCACTAGGTTTCATCAAAGAAAAATTATAACTTTGTCAAACCTGAATCCTGAAATGGATTGCTTTTTCTCCAAGATTGTTAAAAACCTAAACTTTTACTTTGTTAATTTAATTCTTTCTCAATTCAGTTAATCAAGCAATTTACTTTTCAATGTTTAATTCTTTTAGTTTAACCGTTGCTAGCACTTTCTTGTAATTCCCTGTGAATTCGACACCCTGCTTACCCTTTACTATTAAGGGTGATTAGGTACTCTTTAATATATATTTTTGACAGACCATACGACATCGATCTGGGTATAGATGCAGGAGGTCTGATGAAGGATGCCCTTATTTTGACAAAAATCATTCATTTGATTGTTTATAAATTCAGACACTTATCACTTCTGAATATTTTTACAGTTTCCCCAAATTGATTATTTAACATATTAAAAAAGACTTTAAGATTATAAAACACATCATCTTTGTGTTTGAGTACATAAACCCATACAGCTCTCGAGAAATCATCTACTATTATGAGGAAATATCTATATCCTTCTCTACTTTGAACTTTATAGGGCCCTAGACATCTAATTGAACTCAGTCACCGACACTAGAAGACTTATGGTTACTTAAGGGGAATGGAATTCAATGTTGTTTAGGTCTGTGACATATGTCACAGGGCATTTGGTCAGACAAGGATTGGATTTTAAGGCATCTTTCAACAAATATAAGGCATTATCAGATGGATGGCCAAGCCTAGCATACCACACACTTGTAGGCCTAACAGAACTAAAGCACACCTTCATAGAATTCAAAGAATCACCACATAGATATAGACCATCGACTTAATTACCAGTCACAAGGGTTTTCTTTGTAAGTAAATCTTGAATATACATTTGGTGTCATCAAACAAGACTTAGAGTTTGCAATCGGAAACAAGTTTGTACACAGACATCAGGTTAGCACAGTACTCAGGTATAACTAACACATCGTTAAAAACAATTTTTCAGAAAGTTTGAAGGACCCTATTTTTGTTACACGGGCATTAGTACCGTTTGGATGTTTTACTGTTATATTGCAGTCTAAAACATATATATGATTAAATAAGCCTGTTTCACTTATTATCATGTGTTGATTTGCACCCGAGTCTACAATCCAACATGTTGTATTGGCGTTGGTTTCACTGTTAAATCCATAAACGGGTTTAAACAAGCAGTTTGCGACAAATGGTTGACAAACATTACCTCCAACATTACTACTAGAAGTATTTTCCCCAACCTTGTCATTTAACAGTCCCAAAAGCCTAGAGTTCTGATTAGGCGTAAGAGAGGGAGTAGACAAGTTACTATTCAATGATGGTGACTGACTAAGTTTATTAGACACAGAGTTGTTTGAATTTGAGTTTCTATTTGTTTGATTAGTCCCTTGACCAGATTTATTCTTACCACCTTGTGGATAGCTAACAATCTCAAAACATCCTTCGATAGTGTGATCGAGTTTGTTGCAATGGGTACACTTCAGATTTGGATTAGGACCCTTTTGAAAGTTTCTTTTATTGTCATTAAATTGATTTGTTTTAGCCACAATTCCTTCATTTTGCGATTTAGAGGAACTGCTTAAAGAATTGCTTGTTCATCTATGAGATTCTTCTTGTGATATGATAGAAAACGCAGTTTTGATTATGGGTAAAGGATCTCGGGTTAACAGATTGGTTCTAACAGGCTGGTAGACTTCGTTTAAGCGCATTAGAAACTACATTAGTATTATCAAATGATTAAAATCATTAAATTCCTTTGAAGCCTTACACGTGCAAGTGGGAAGTTCTACCATTGCATCAAACTGTTTCCACATGGTGTTAATTCTATGATAATATTCAGAAACAGATGATCCATTTTGGGTTACTGAGTTAATCTTCTGTTACAACCCAAACATCACAGACCCATCAACTTTATCATATGTTTCTTTAAGGTCAGACCACACTTCAGATGCTAATTTGGAGTAAACCTGGACAACATAAAGTTCATCAGATACTGAGTTAAGTAACCATGTTAATACAACAGAATTAAACAAGATTTGTTGGCCCAAACCGTGTAATTCTTGGTACCTTTCAACTTTATGTTTATGATGGTCAGGCTACTCGAATCACTAGCATGCAAGTATAAAGAATCACTTGCATCAAGTTTACTCACCAATGTATCAATAGTAACAATATCAGATTCAGCCATTTCAAGAACAACAAATAGAGTTAATCAGACAAAAAATGCTAGGCACACAAGCACACACACAGAATTTGACTGGATGAGAGCCAGGTTTTCACACCATAGATCAAGGATTAGCCTAGTCGATGATGCAAGAACACACAACACGGGGATTCACACAAGTGATGCACACAGAAAAATCAAAGAACCAAGGACTCTAATCCTTTGAAAATCAGATGCTGGTACTCCTAACCCAGCCAAACAAGACCTATAAAAACTAAGAATGCAAAAAAAAACTAAAGAAAACAGGGCAAAGATGGAACGATCTCACCAGATAACGCACAAGATGAGGAGAACCGTAGAAAACGACTTGAACAAGTAGATCCCTTAGCTTCCCTCTTCGAACAGAGCACCTCCTTCCTCAACAGCAAATACCAGGGTCTAGAGGTATAAACCCTAAGCCACACCAAGATGTACAGATACACCTAGGGCTTCAAGTGCAGAGAAGCCCTAGGCCTTTAAGCAGATACAAATGATAGCGGAAGAACCAGAATCGAGATCGACAATTCGATCAGAGCCTTTGCAGCTTTGATACCATGTATATATACAGATGTACAGATACACCTAGGGTTTCTTAGGATCCCTCCCCTATATATTGTAATTAATTAAATTGATATTTAATAAAAGAGAGAAATTAGTTTGACTATTTAAATAACTATAATACCTTTTTGAATGAAAAAATTTGAGGATGTTTACAAAGATGACATGTGTCATAAATAACTTTTTTTATTATATAGTATAGAAAAGATTTAGGGTTTAATTATTTAACTATTGTGTCCTTCTAACTTATCTTTAATTTCCCTTTTAACCTCAAATTTTAAAACTTGCCTTTATTATTAATAACTAAGGCGTTACAAAACAACATCTTACATAATGGGAAGTCAATTCTATGTATTTTTCTTATATTTATTGAAATCACTTATATGATAGACTTGAGGCATCTCATTCAAGAGATCTCCCTCAAAAGCTAACCATGACTTACATATAAAAGATTTTGACATGTTGGTAAAAAGCATATAGTAGTTTCAGAATCAACTACCCAAGTATATTAAGTAATAAGTTCAGAACTAGTTTCATCCCGTCTATTGGTCAGGTATTTTAATGTAACTAAAGTCAAAACCTAATTTCTTTGATTTCTATCGAAAATCAAAAATAGTAATTTGAAAACAAGTGACACCTCTTTTAACTTAAAACACCTTGTTTAGATAGCCCACGCTCCTTGTTGAACCTACAACTCAACATTCCCATGGCTATAACTTTTTACAATAAAACACTTAAGGATCATTTTGTTTGCAGAATGTGTTTTAAAGGAATTGTAGTGGAAATGAAATTGAAATGAAACCTTGTTAAAATTGCTAGTTTGGTTGGTAATTTTTTGAGTTGAATCAAAATGTTGATTTTTAAACATTCTATCGGATTGTTGAACACATCATAAAGTAAGTTAAAGTAAAGTGAATTCAAATAAATGCTGGAAAAATTTTGAATTACAATTGGTTTTGGATGGAAAATTTTCTGATTCAAATTTCAGAGAAATTTATGAACCAAACGGGGCTTAGTATTCCAGATGAAAAAAAATCCACAACTAAAAGTCATAAACATTATTAAGTACATATAATTTTCCTCTATGCATCTGTTACATAAAAGTTATAAATTACAAACTATACACATAAAACAGGGAATAAATTAAAGGCTGAAAAAATCGGATATACTTTATAAAGAACTTTTTCCCATGTATTGCATAATAGCATCAATGTCTCTTTATCATCTTCCCAAGTTGTTTCTTTTCTTAAATTGTATAGCAACATCCTTTTGTGCATTGCTTGCTTCCCACCAATGCTACACCACCAAATTGTTGTGGATTTAACAACTGATATTTCAATTTTTGGTATATAGCAGACACATGATTTTTGGTAATATCAACATTTACATCATCAGTTGAGGCCTTGTATTTTTGCTTAAACTATGGATCACTTTGAGTGCTTATAGAAGATTGTAGCAGATGGTATTATAGGAGGCAGAACCTCTTTTAAGGCAGCCATCTTCACATAAAAAACTACAATGTAGCCAATACACAAAAATCATGGAAGCAATTAAGCAATCTAATTTTATAAAGAAACATCAACTTACTAACCAAAGGAGCCATGAGAACATGCAAGCTATTCAAGAAATTATTAAATTGCACAGAAGAACAAAATTGTGTACAAAAGGTATATCAGAATTCCGAGAACTTGGTCACGTTCAAAGAACTGTATTGTTCTCTAGCATTATTACAGTCTCATCGTCAAAACACTCAAAAATTCTACAAAAATTAATAAAAACGATTAAAATGTAAAAGAAAGTAGGAAAATGCATTATGAAGTACAGATGGATTATGTTTTGTCTTTAAAGATGCTTGAAGTTTTGTAATCATATATTGAGTTCTGGTATGCTAATATATCTAATAAGCTTAATAGTTCTAGACCATATAGTGAATCATGGTCAACTTGACCCGAGCCGCTTTAGCATGTATATAAAAATATTACCAGTTTTGATTCGACACTTATGGACCAGGTACCAAAAATCAAATGTGAGCAATCTAGGAATCATCACGTTGTTCAAGTACATGAGAGAAACTTGTTTTAAAAATCTGTTGTTAGAATGGAATAAACTGTAACATATATGAAGAAAGTAACGAAATGGTTCATTGCATTCAAGTTTAATGTTTGCACCGTAGGTATCTTGGTCATTAACGATCAAACATGCACTGTGATGTTTTTTCTTACTCTCCTGATATCAACTTGTTAAACATCAAATTTTCAAAGTTGTATGGTCTCATTGTTCTGGTGCCCATGACTAGGCTGCCGCGGGCGCAAAGAAGCTACCATCAAGCGTAGCCCTCGATCTTCTTTGTCCTGCTTGCGATACAAATGCTTCCACCTACTATACACATGATTTTAACAACAAATCAAGCCTTTCTGTTTGTAACCGCTCCAAAAATGTGTAACCGTGGACTTTAAACGGTCCAGATCGAGTTTCAGCTACTTTTGACAGTCAGGATCAAACCTAATGACACTGTTACGAGTTAGGTGACGCGGGAGTGCGGGCTCGTTTAACATTAATGTTATTTGCATTGAGCTTTTTTATTAATTTATATTTGGGTTTTGGGTTTAAATATGTTAAGTAAATGGGTTTAGAATTACTATGATTTTAATTAGTTGTTTTGGTTTTGGCCCATATGAAATGCATTTAGATTTGATAAAAGAGACTCAAAGTCTCTAGATGTTTTTTTTGGTCGATGAAAAGAAAAAGAAAACAGAAAGCACTCTGGTTTTCTTGAGCAACAAAAGACTCACGGTTACAAGAGCAACCATGGAGAAAAACTTCATAGATTCAACCAAATCCGCAACCATGGAGAAAAACTTCATAGATTCAACCAAATCCGACTCCATCAAGAGTATTCTCTTTCTAATCCGATAAATCATTCACGTATAACCCGTGAAATAGGTTTATCTGATAGTGATTCACGATTCAGAGATGATTATTTGAAGATTGAACCCGAATCTGGTATGTTTTGGTTTGTTTATATTTGATTTTTTGTTCAAGAACCACAAATTTTCAACAAAGATAAACCTATTTTGGGTTCGGTTTGCAAATCTGGATTCACATTAAGTAGTAAGTATAAGGTTGACTATGTTTTATGTTCGCAAAATTAAAAGGGTTCTATTTTGTGTTAATCTGTAGTATCTTTAAATATAACAATGATTAAACCGATTTAAAGATACTACTCATAGTTTAATCGGTTACACTAAGATTTTCTTGAATGACTAAGATTAAATTTTGAAGAATTGAAGATAAACTCAAAGGTTTCGTGAACCCTGTGCTTATTTTTCTATTGACCGAGAGAGATGAAGTGGGTACAGTTGTTTTAATTTTCCTTTTCATTCGATATGGAAATAAAGAATGAAGTCAAGTTTATTAATTTAAATAATAACTAGAATTAATTTTCTATGAAAAGAGATAAAAAAAAAACTTTATGTCGAGAAATAACAAATAACTTTTCCAATGTTTTAATTGGATATATTAAACTGAATATGGGCTAGAATTGTTACATTTGATTAAATGGGAAAAGACATAATTCAAAACATTGATATAATATATATGCAGCCCATTGTCTTAAAACTTTATTCGAGTAATCTTCAAATAAAATCTGTTGGGTTTTATTGTAATCATTTTATATAAGGTTTCTCTTGGGAATTATTTGGTGCAAGTTGAATTAATCCTGATTGGAATTTAGTGATGTCAGTATAATGTTATTTTTACATTAAAATGAAGGATATGGGGGAGGTAGAATTAATCCTTGGGATAAGGATTAAAAGAAGTATCAATGGTGTCATATCCCGGCGGAAGCGTGAAATGCTTAGGGTGTGACTTGTTTGTTCAGAACTTATTGATTAACAGAATTTTATCAGATAGCACAACAGCATATATCAAACATAACATAACATACTTCATAGGATAATAATAAGGTTAGGATTACAATAAATCATGATAGTCAAAATTTAATCTAATTATAATCCTATTACATCATAAAGATCTAACAACTACATCTTCAGAGACGATGGAAATGAGCATCCACCGATACACTGAGGTCATAGAGGTTAACTGTCAGATTCACATAAACTTTCCCCATTATCTCTCCCCAGCCATTATACACATCAAAAGAGAACATTAAGCTGTTAGTCATGATGAACTCCTGAAAAAGCATACTCAAAATAGTCAACACAAAGTTGGTGAGTTCACAGGTTTATCTTAACAAAATATTATTGATGCATCAGATACAACCAAACCTTACATAATAATCAGATCACTCATAATTGTCATAACATAATTCAATAATCAGATAATATAGCATCACAACACTCATCCTGTTGGTGCAGGAAATATTTTCCTAAGTAGCGCTACCAATATTATCTAACGGTTCCACATCCGAATTAATGGTTGTAACATAAATGACAGTATGTTTTTTCCCCTAAAACAGTATGCTTTTTCCCCTAAAAGTTTATAAAAATAAAATGGGGCTATGAATCTCACCTCTTACTCCCAATGATAACCTATAAACAAAAATATTTATAGTTTAGAGAAAATGTCTTTTCTTTAACATTTTTAGTACCTCAAACTATAAAATTTATTTCAGAAATTATATTAAAGTATACACCATGAAATTTTTTACAGTAAGTGGGTTCTAAAATTAGGCATAATATAGTAAAATTTCATTTTCTCATTATTGATAGTTTATTTTCTATAATTTTTACATTATTTGGATAGTTTATCAGAAATACCTTCGGGCCTCTAAAAATTCTCAAATTTGGTCAGAGTATTCGACATAATTTTTATAGTTCCTCAAAATTTTCTCATATCCTAAATCATAGCAGAGTCAATTTTCACGATTTTTATCATTTTACCAATATTCAGTAAAAATATAAGAATATGTCCAAAAATTCTTATTTTTACACATACTATTCTATCCTTTTCATATTTTCTGTAATTCTCATAATTTATTTTACAGCATAAGTATTTTTCCCGATTTTTAGTTAGCAGAACATTTAAAAATTCATAACTTGAACATATTTTTTAGTTAGGTCACGAAACTTTTTCAGTAAGTCTTTTAAATTGTAATAATAAATATATAACTTTTCTATAAATTTGCCAGGTTCGGTTCTTCTAGTATGGATTTTTCTTTTAAATACTTAGATAATTTATATAAATTATATTACTTATAAAAATAGCATCAAAATTTACAGAACTATACCTCTTAATATTCTAAACAGATTTTCAATGTTTGTTCCCACAATCATGGTTAATATCATAATAAACTGAATTTAACAAGTTGTACCTAGGTTTTTAACCCTTTTGTTGATAATAACTTTTAATTATCAATATTTACTTTATTTATTTCAGATTCTTAAAATTTTCTTACTAACTTAAAATTAGTTTGATAGGTTTATAAAATTCATGAAAATCTTAAATGTTAAGTCAAAAGGGTTAACCACATGTGTTTATTTAAACACATGTATAGCTTTTGTAATCTTAACTAGTTATGGTTTAGAGATTAGAACATTGATTTTGACAGAGGGAGAGGATGAGAAGAAGATGTTGGTAGCTTCTTTCTTCCTTGATGAATTGATTGGAATGATCTTGAGCTTCAAAACCTTGTTCTCCTTGCAACCGAGAACTTTAGAGAGAAAGAGTGGTAGTATAGAGGCGACCGTGGGTGGAGATGATGATGGTTGAAGAGATGGTGACCGGGAGAATTGAGATGGTATGGTGTAAAGGTGATGGTGATCTTTGGGTATGGGATGTCCGAGAGTTTTTGAGGGAGTATGGGGTGGTGGTGTGCTATTTGTGAAGTGACCGAGAGATGGTCTTATGGAGGTCTCGGCTGTAGCAATTATTGCTACTAATCATGAGGTCTCTACTAGCTTAGATGAGTAAGCTAGGTATAGGGTTATTAGGTGTCAAGCTCTTAGTGTGTTTGTGCTAGGTGGCGGCCAAAGAGAAAGGTTGGGTGTCTTGGCAGATTGAGGTGTTAATCACCTCCTAATTCAGTTGGTTTAATCCTTGATGGGTCGAGGCTTAGTCTTAAAGGTTGCTTAAGTTTAATGTTTGGGTATATAAGGTTTGCTTAATTTTGTAAGCTTCTTTAATATTAACTTATATAGTGGTGTTTGGTTGGGTTGTGTTTTTGTATCATTTGGTGTTTGTTTGATGTTTTATGGTTGAGTTTCTTTGATGTTAACTTGTATTGTGGTATTTGGTTGGATGGTATTTGGTTTACTTAGTGTTTGATTTGATGCATGTTTGGTGCTAAAGGGTTGAGATTCTTGTTCATGTAATGTTTGATAACAAAAACTTATACAATACATGCATACGTAAAAGGTTGTGCATGCATGCAAGCATGCATACGTACAACATATATATATTCACATAAACACATATAAGTTATAAAAGGTTACTTAAATTCAAAACAATATATGATGGTTTAGTAAAATGTTAGCGTATGAAATCCTATATTTCTAGGGTTGTTACATTCTCCCCCCGTAAAAATAATTTCGTCCCGAAATTTATTTGAAGAGTAATACATAAGGTTGAGAGGAACTTATCTGATCACTGACTTAAAATAGATGGGGATACTTTCTTCTGATTTCATCTTCTCTTTCCCACATATATTTTGGTCCTCTCCTAGCGTTCCACTTAACTTTCACTATGGGAATCTTACTCCTTCTTAGCCGTTTCACTTCCTTATCTAATATGGCTATTGGTTCTTTCATGAAATGAAGCTTCTTGTCTATTCTTATTTCTTGAACTGGAATTTTTAATGCCTCATCTGTTAGACATTTCTTTAGATCGGACACATGTTGTGTACTTCTCTTAATTCTTGGGGTAAATCTAACCTATATGCAACTGGGCCAACTTTGTTTGTGACTTCAAATGGTCCAACATACCTAGGGTTTAATTTACTTCTCTTTCCAAATCGAAAGATTCCTTTTGTGGGTGATATTTTCAGATAGACCTTATCTCCAACTTGGAATTCTAGTGGTTTTCTTCTTTTATCAGCATAACTTTTCTGTCGATCACGTGCTGCCTTCAATTTATTTTTGATTTCCTTGATCTTGTCAGATGTTTCTTGAATCAGATCAGGGCTTATAAGTTGCCTATCTCCTATTTCATTCCAACATAGTGGTGATCTACATTTTCTTTCATACAAGGCTTCAAATGGGACGGTTCCAATATTGGAATGATAGCTATTATTATAGGAAAACTCTATCAAAGGTAGATGTATATCCCAATTGCCACCAAAATCCAATGCACAAGCACGTAACATATCTTCTAATGTTTGAATTGTCTTTTCACTTTGTCCATCTGTTTGCGGATGGTATGCTGTACTAAGGTTTATTTGGGTTCCTAAAGCTTTTTGTAGGGTTTGCCAGAACCTCGATATGAAACTACTGTCTCTGTCGGATATAATTGAGATGGGTATTCCATGTCTAGACACAATTTCTCGTATGTAAATTCTTGCTAATTTCTCCATTTTATAATCTTCTCTAATTGGCAAGAAGTGTCTTGATTTGGTCAATCTATCTACTATAACCCAAATTGTGTCATACCCACTTGAGGTTCTTAGTAGTTTGGTTACAAAATCCATGGTGATCTGGTCCCATTTCCATTCTGGAATCTCGGGTTGTTGCAGATATCCAGAAGGTTTTTGGTGTTCAGCTTTAACTCTTGAACATGTATTGCATCTTTCTACAAATTCTCCGACTGATCTCTTCATGCCAGGCCACCAAAAATGGCTTTTCAAATCTTTATACATTTTGTTATTTCCCGGATGCACAAAATATTTCGACTTATGTGCCTCTTGTAGTATGATTCTTCTAAGTATATCATTATCGGGTATCCATGTTCTTCCTTTGAACTTTAAAATTCCATTTGCATCTTCTTCCAAATCTTTTATTTGTCCTTTCATTTCCAATTTACCTTTTTGTTGGGCCTCCCGTATTTGATTTAATAGGTCTGATTGTAGTTCCATTCTCATGGCACGTACTCGTAAAGGTTTAATTCTATCTTTTCTACTTAAAGCATCTGCTACTACATTTGCTTTGCCCGGATGGTATTTGATTTCACAGTCATAGTCACTTAATAGTTCTATCCATCTCCTTTGTCTCATATATTTTCTGATCAAATATATGCTGTAAACTCTTATGATCTGTATATATTGTATATTTTGTTCCATACAGATAATGTCTCCAGATTTTGAGTGCAAATACTACTGCTCCTAATTCCAAATCATGAGTAGTGTAATTCTTCTCACTTCCCCTAAGTTGTCTGGAGGCATAGGCGATTACTTTATTCCGCTGCATTAACACGCATCCAAATCCTTGACGAGACGCGTCACAATATACTATAAAATCATCAGTCCCTTCTGGTAATGACAAGATAGGTGCACTACATAATTTACTTTTTAAGAGTTCGAATGCAGTCTTTTGCTTTTCTCCCCAAACGTATGGCTTATCCTTTTGAGTTAATTCAGTCAGGGGTTGAGCTATTCTTGAAAAATTTTCTATGAATCTCCTATAATATCCGGCCAGTCCTAAGAATTTCTGTTAGTGTTTTGGGGTCCTCCCATTTCTTAACAGCCTCTATTTTTGCTGGATCTACCTGTATACCTTCTTGGTTAACTATGTGTCCAAGGAATTGCACTTCCCTTTTCCAGAATTCACATTTTGAGAATTTTGCATATAATTTTTCTTTCCTTAACAATTCCAATGTCAACCTTAAGTGTTGTTCATGATCTTCCTTATTCTTGGAATAGATTAAATGTCATCTATAAAAACTATGACAAACTTATCTAAATAGGGCTTACATACCCTATTCATTAAATCCATAAATATTGCTGGAGCATTGGTTAATCCAAATAGCATTACAAGAAATTCGTAATATCCGTACCTAGTTCTATATGCTGTTTTTGGTATGTCCTCATCCTGCACTTTTAACTGATGATATTATGATCTTAAATCTATCTTTGAAAAGTAACTAGATCCTTGTAATTGGTCAAATAGGTCGTCTATTCTAGGTAGGGGATACCTATTCTTCACAGTTACCTTATTAAGTTCCTTATAGTCTATACACATTCTAAACGTTCCATCTTTCTTTTTAACAAATAAAACGGGTGCTCCCCAGGGTTATACACTAGGACGTATTAATTCCTTATCCAGTAGTTCTTGAAGTTGGCTCATTAACTCCTTCATTTCTGTGGGTGCTAAACGGTAGGGTGCCTTAGCAATAGGGGTTGTTCCTGGTATTAACTCAATTTTGAACTCTACTTGACGAGGGGGTGGTAAACCAGGTAATTCATTAGGAAATACATCCGGATATTCATTGACGATAGGAACATTTTCTAGGTTTACTTTATCTATCTTGGTGTCAACAATATGGGCTAGGAAAGCTAAGCATTTCTTCCTTAAACATTTTTGTGCGTTCTTACAGGAAACTATCTTCATGACACCTCTAGGTTTTTCACCATATATACAAAGTGTTCTATTTTCATTAATCAGAGGAATTCTTATCATTTTCTTGCCACATACTATTTCAGCCTGATTTTTACTTAACCAATCCATTCCTACAACAATATCAAATCCTCCTAAATCAATAGGAATCAAATCTATATTGAAATAATTTTCATCTAGATTTATAATACAATTAGGAATGATTTCATAAGCTTCAATTATCTTACCATTAACTAGTTCTATCATATATTTTAGATTAAACTTTTCTGAAGTTAGGCCAAGCAGTGGTCTAAACGTATTCGAAATAAAACTACGGGTTGCTCCAGTATCAAATAGTACAGTAACGTACTGATTGTTTATAGGAAACGTACCCGTTACAACCTCGGTTCGTGTCGAGCTTCTTCAGCTTGCATCACAAATGCTCTTCCTCGAGGGTTGTTTTGGTTGACCGAAGCCTTACCCTTTAGTTGTGGACATTCGTTTCGAAGGTGGTTTTCGTTTCCACATTGATAACAGACTGGTTTTGGGTTAGTAGGGCTTTTACAGTCTCGGGATATATGTCCCTTTTTCTTGCAGTTGTAACAGATTACCATTGCGTAATTTCCCTGATGATATCTTTGACAAGTACTGCACCATGGCTGGTTTTCAGCTTGTGGTTTCTTTTCCCGTGTCATTCCTAAGAAGTTTCGGGTGGGCTGTCGGGCTATCCTTTTCTGAAGATTTCCTCTAAACTTTCCTTCTGAATTATCATTACTCCATTTCCTTTTATCTCCTGATCTAGGGTTACTTAATGATCCGTTTCTTATCATTTCGTCAGTTAAGCTCCCTGATAGGCTTACGGCATCTTGAAAAGTTTTAGGCATAGCAGATTTTACTAGCCCTCTTATTTGTGGTACTAATCCCCAAATATATCTTCATATCCTTTTTGCTTCTGGGGTCACCAGATGTGGTACTAGCCTTGAGAGTTCATTATATCTGTCAGTGTACTCTCGATGTGTTGGCCCTTTCATTTCCAATGCTAAGAATTCAGTCTCTAATTTTTCTATTTCATTGTAGGGACAGTA
This sequence comes from Flaveria ramosissima, assembly GCA_025215565.1. Lineage (NCBI taxonomy): Eukaryota > Viridiplantae > Streptophyta > Magnoliopsida > Asterales > Asteraceae > Flaveria > Flaveria ramosissima. The sequence continues at coordinate 44,153,319 of CM046032.1, read as the reverse complement.
TTTTTCTATTACTAAACCCCTGAATTCATCCCAACTTAATTCATTCATAACATGCCTACCTTTAGTGTGCATTTCTATTTTCCACCAGGATTGTGCCTCCTTTAGTGAATGCGAAGCAAACAAGGTTTCTTTGTTGCTGGCACATTTACTGATTTCTAGGGTTGATTCCATCTCATATAACCAGCATAAGGCTTGTACAGCTCCGCCTCTACCATCAAATTCCCGGGGCCTACATGACATAAAAGCTTTATAGGAGCATCCTTTTTCAGTTATAGTTCCTTCTTCCAGTTGTCCTCGCATGGTGTCGTCTACGGGTATTTCGTTGCCTGGTGGCGTTGTTCCAAGGTTTAGGTTTTGTTGAAGCTAGGTTACTAGTATGGGTATAGCAGCCTCTATTTGCTGTGATACTAATCGTGAGATTCTATCATCCTCATTGGTGTTTGTGTTTACAGTAGTTTCTTCTCCGAGTCTGGTTCTAGGTCGTCCCACTCGTGTCGTTCTTCTTACGGGCTGTGTGTTCCTTCTTGGCGGCATGATTTTCTATAGTTAATTGTAGTCAATATTAAAAGAATTTTAAATTCCTAATAATATTTTAGCTAACACATAACAAATAATAATTCCAAACACAAAAGATATATTTCATTTAAGTTCTTATTAAGGATTTTTATATGTTAGAGTTAAAAGATAATTTCTAATTTCCATGAACCCATTTCCATATCCTTGAAAAGATGTTCTTCTTGGGTGCCTTCAGTTCTTTAACATCCTTCTGAATACTCTTGATTCCTTGTTGAATTTTCTTAAGCTGTTTAAGAGTCTGTTGAGCTGTTGTGATTTGGTCTTCATCCATCTTTTATCTTTTAGTTTCTCTTTCCTTGTTCTTGGGAAAGTCAACATTTGTATTTCTTCTTCCTCATCTTGCTTAGCTTTGAACTTGTTTCTGGGTCGTACCTTTTTCCTGGGAGTTTTAATGGTATATCCTCCTACTGTTACTGGTGCACGTCGGACATAAAATTTTGGCTTATAGTTATTTTCAATTTCAGTTTGAGGAGTTTCCAGGACTTGCTGAGGTTTAGGTTCAGATGTGATTTCTTTATAATTGCTATGGTCCGAATATTCAGACGGGTCAGTCTCATTGAGATAATTATCAGTACTCATAGCTGCAAAAAGTCTTTTCATAATTTTAGGCAAAATAGTTAGTCACTTATTTTCACATATTATAAATAAATCTTTTACCTCTAAATTTTATTAAGAGGTAATGTTAGATTATTCATGAAATCACAAAAATATTCACGTATACACATAACATGCATATGGTATATTACGAGCTTATGATTATAGTCTAGGCATTTTATGATACCTAATTCTCTATAACCAATGCTTAGGGTGTGACTTGTTTGTTCAGAACTCATTGATTAACAGAATTTTATCAGATAGCACAGCAGCATATATCAAACATAACATAACATACTTCATAGGATAATAATAAGGTTAGGATTACAATAAATCATGATAGTCAAAATTTGATCTAATTATAATCCTATTACATCATAAAGATCTAACAGCTACATCTTCAGAGACGATGGAAATGAGCATCCACCGATACACTGAGGTCATAGAGGTTAACTGTCAGATTCACACAAACTTTCCCCATTATCTATCCCTAGCCATTATACACATCAAAAGAGAACATTAAGCTGTTAGTCATGATGAACTCCTGAAAAAGCATACTCAAAATAGTCAACACAAAGTTGGTGAGTTCACAGGTTTATCTTAACAAAATATTATTGATGCATCAGATACAACCAAACCTTACATAATAATCAGATCATTCATAACTGTCATAACATAATTCAATAATCAGATAATATAGCATCACAACACTCATCCTGTTGGTGCAGGAAATATTTTCCTAAGTAGCGCTACCAATATTATCTAACGGTTCCACATCTGAATTAATGGTTGTAACATAAATGACAGTAAATCTCAAAAATCTTAATAATGCATCAATTCATAAAAACAATATGCTTTTTCCCCCAAAAGTTTATAAAAATAAAATGGGGCTATGAATCTCACCTCTTACTCCCAATGATAACCTATAAACAAAAATATTTATAGTTTAGAAAAAATGTCTTTTCTTTAATATTTTTAGTACCTCAAACTATAAAATTTATTTCAGAAATTATATTAAGGTATACACCACGAAATTTTTACAGTAGGTGGGTTCTAAAATTAGGCATAATATAGTAAAATTTCATTTTCTCATTATTGATAGTTTATTTTCTATAATTTTTACATTATTTGGATAATTTATCATAAATACCTTCGGGCCTCTAAAAATTCTCAAATTTGGTCAAAGTATTCGACATAATTTTTATAGTTCTTCTTAATTTTCTCATATCCTAAATCATAGCGGAGTCAATTTCCATAATTTTTATCATTTTACCAATATTCAGTAAAAATAACAGAATATGTCCAAAAATTCTTATTTTTACACATACTGTTCTATTTTAATTTTCATATTTTTTTGTAAATTTTTCATAGTTTATTTTACAGGTTAAGTATTTTTCCCGATTTTTAGTTAGCAGAACATTTAAAAACTCATAACTTGAACATATCTTTGAGTTAGGTCACGAAACTTTTTCACTAAGTCTTTTAAATTGTAATAATCAATATATAATTTTTCCACAAATTTTCCAGGTTCGGTTCTTGTAGTATGGATTTTTCTTTTAAATACTTAGATAATTTATATAAATTATTTTACTTATAAAAATGACATCAAAATTTACAAAACTATACCTCTTAATATTCTAAACAGATATTCAATGTTTGTTCCCACAATCATGGTTAATATCACAATAAACTGAATTTAACAAGTTGTACCTAGGTTTTTAACCCTTTTGTTGATAATAACTTTTAATTATCAATATTTACTTTATTTATTTCAGATTCTTAAAATTTTCTTACTAACTTAAAATTAGTTTGATAGGTTTATAAAATTCATGAAAATCTTAAATGTTAAGTCAAAAGGGTTAACCACATGTGTTTATTTAAACACATGTATAACTTTTGTAATCTTAACTAGTTATGGTTTAGAGATTAGAACCTTGATTTTGACAGAGGGAGAGGATGAGAAGAAGATGTTGGTAGCTTCTTTCTTCCTTGATGAATTGATTGGAATGATCTTGAGCTTTAAAACCTTGTTCTCCTTGCAACCGAGAACTTTAGAGCGAAAGAGTTGTAGTATAGAGGCGACCGTGGGTGGAGATGATGATGGTTGAAGAGATGGTGACCAGGAGAATTGAGATGGTATGGTGTAAAGGTGATGGTGATCTTCGGGTATGGGATGTCCGAGAGTTTTTGAGGGAGTAGGGGGTGGTGGTGTGCGATTTGTGAAGTGACCGAGAGATGGTCTTATGGAGGTCTCGGCTGTAGCAATTATTGCTACTAATCATGAGGTCTCTACTAGCTTAGATGAGTAAGCTAGGTATAGGGTTATTAGGTGTCAAGCTCTTAGTGTGTTTGTGCTAGGTGGCGGTCAAAGAGAAAGGTTGGGTGTCTTGGCCGATTGAGGAGTTAATCACCTCCTAATTCGGTTGGTTTAATCCTTGATGGGCCGAGGCTTAGTCTTAAAGGTTTCTTAAGTTTAATGTTTGGGTGTATAAGGTTTGCTTAATTTTGTAAGCTTCTTTAATATTAACTTATATAGTGGTGTTTGGTTGGGTTGTGTTTTTGTATCATTTGGTGTTTGTTTGATGTTTTATGGTTGAGTTTCTTTGATGTTAACTTGTATTGTGGTATTTGGTTGGATGGTATTTGGTTTACTTAGTGTTTGATTTGATGCATGTTTGGTGCTAAAGGGTTGAGATTCTTGTTCATGTAATGTTTGATAACAAAAACTTATACAATACATGCATACGTAAAAGGTTGTGCATGCATGCAAGCATGCATACGTACAACATATATATATATATATTCACATAAACACATATAAGTTATAAAAGGTTACTTAAATTCAAAATAATATATGATGGTTTAGTAAAATGTTAGCGTATGAAATCCTATATTTCTAGGGTTGTTACAAATGGTATCTTCATAACATAGTTTTATTATATTAAGAATGTGTTAAAAAAATAATCATTTTAATTATTCTCTTGTCAATACCCTCGTAAGTCCTAGCATTAGGCTTGTGACTAATTCAAGTAGTTCAATGTCACAATTAGAGTATTCAAAAGGCCGATGAATGTCTGATTATGCTATGATTAGCAAAAGGCATGACATAGGTTTTGCTATTGGTAAGTTGAGCAAATTTACTAGTAAACCTAGTGCTCAACATTAGCAAGCAATGCACAAATTATTTAAGTACCTAAAAGAAATCATGAATTATGATTTGTGTTATTAATGTTTTCCTTTCGTCATAGAAGGGTATTTAGATGCAAGTTGTATCATGAAATCAAAGATTATTCTTCTACAAATGGATGGGTATTCCTTCTTGATAGGGAAGTTATATCTTGGGCTTCAAAGAAGAAAACTTGTATCACAAGTTCAAAGATTGAATTTGATTTTGTAGTTTTAGCACCAACTTGTAAAGACATTGAATGGTTAAGAAATTTGATCTTTAAGATTCCATTATGGTTGAAACCGATATCGTCAATCTCTATCAAATGTGATAGTGCTGGCTAAGGATAATAATCAAGTGTATAATGAAAAGTCTAGACGGTTATGTATTATACATTGCATGATTTATGAGCTCGTCATGTATGGTGGGATGTCTGTTGAATTATTAAGATCTAAGTATATTTTAACTGATTATCTAACTAAAGAGTTAGGAAGAGATCTCGTGAATAAATCAGTTATAGGGATGGGTATAAAGTCCAATTTTAATATCTTATTTCAAGACGCCCAATTCCCATCTAATACAACGTTAGATGTTGAATTCAATGTGGTAAGCTTGTCATAAAATGTTGGAACACATTAGTAGAATCATCCCAAATTATGTGTTCAGACTGCAAGATAAAGGAGGTTGAAATATAATTTCTTAATAGTTCATTGATAAATTGCAGTGCAGGTGCAAGAGTAATGAACTACCTATAAGAATATGAAGTTTAGCCGCTTCAAGAAGCTGTGGACTTGAGCTTCGATATATTCTTTGAAGGATTGAGACACAGGCTAGTAAAACATTGTGTCAACTGGAGTTTGGATTTGTAAACGTATATGTATTTACCTACAAGTATTTAAATGAATAACTTGGGTTCAATCCATTGTGATACCCAGTTATTCTAATATTTGTATCGTGTAATATACTAAGATGAAAATTCAATCCGCATGACATTTTCATTTATGTATACGTTTGCGTTTCTGTGAGTATGGTTAAGTTAATCATGGATATCACTAAAATGGGGAAGGAATGTTGGTAATTTTAGTGTTATCAACAATTTAAGTATATTGGATTAACTTGTCGATTGAGATAATAATGTTACGAGTTAGGTGATGCGGGAGTGCAGGCTCGTTTAACATTAATGTTATTTGCATTGAGCTTTATTATATAATTTATATTTGGGTTTTGGGCTTAAATATGTTAAGTGGGCTTAGAATTACTACTATTTTAATTAGTTGTTTTTTCCCATATGAAATGCATTTATATTTGATGAAAGAGACTTAAAGTCTCTGGATGTTTTTTTTTTGATCGATGAAAAAGAAAAAGAAAACAGAAAGCACTCTGGTTTTCTTGAACAACAAAAGACTCACGGTTACAAGAGCAACCATGGAGAAAAACTTCATAGATTCAACCAAATCTGACTCCATCAAGAGTATTCTCTGTCTAATCCGATAAATCATTCGCGTGTAACCCGCGAAATAGGTTTATCTGATAGTGATTCAGATTCAGAGATCAATCCAAGTGACTTTGATTATTTGAAGATTGAACCCGAATCTGGTACGTTTTGGTTTGTTTATATTTGATTTTTGGTTCATTACATATTCATCAAACTCATTCTTAACTAAAAATTCTAGACTATCATCTCTATGGTACTAAGACAAAACTTGGCAGGTGTTCCTTCATCTATTTAGCAAGTGTGCAATAAGGTCTTGATTTAACACTTACAACATTTGATATGGATGTTTAAATTTTAATAACATTAGGAAGTCATAAGATTTCTAAAAATCTACTGGAGATTTGTTTCGATATACATAACATCAAATTTGTTACTTATATAGAATCATCAAGATGCTCTATAAAATAAGCATCATGTTTACTTAATAAAGTTCTACGGGATAGGTTTGAAAATATAAGACCATGAAGGATATACAATTTAGCCCCCATCACATGATACATGAATGTTTCTTAAGGCACAATACCAATCGAAGAAACTTGAATCATTAGTTTTTAGTTTAATTACATGGACAGTTCATAATGATAGATGATTAAGGTTTAAGTAAAGTTATACATGTACGTAAATCTATTTATAAGTTCTTAATTATTTTACTATATCAGGATTTTGATACTTATTTATTTGGAATTAATTATCCTTTGTTTTGATTTATAAAACTTTTATTTTGTTAAGGATAAGATGCATATTTCACTTTTTTCATTATAAGCTCTAAACACGACTTTACTGATGCATTTTCTAACATATTGGATAATCCACGATACTCACTTTTTTCAAGGTGTTGTTAACGAACAAGCTTCAAATTTTACATAAGATCTACAACAGCATAATGTAGTGTAATTAAGAAACATACAATAAGTCATATACTTCATAACAAATTTATCAATTCAGATCATATGTACAACATGAGAAACAGCTTGATAAACTCCAGATTGTTGTGGTTACAAGTAGTATCTACTCACATATTATGCAGTTGGGTATGATGCCATCATTGCAATGCCACAGAGTCCCTCTTTAGAGTCAACGTCTCTTTGCATTCGAATATATCCTTGTTCTCCCCAAGTTGTACCCCATGAGTTCTTCACAATCCAATACTTCGTGCCATCATCAGTCGTCCCATATCCAACTACTGTAACACCATGGTCTAGTTGGGTTCCACATGGTCCTGTGAAAACGCCGCTTTTGTAAGATTGGAAATCAACGCCACTAGCATCAATGGCTACAGAAACTGGTTGCATAGCCACAGCCTTCAACAATGCAGCTTCGCTGTTGGCAGGCACATCTTCGTATCCAGTGATCTTAGCAGCATGGGACGATTCTTTTGTCGGGCTACATGTCCCGTCAATTCCTTCATATGGATAATTAGCCTCGGTGGTTATGCCCTTGTTTTGAATGATGAATTTGAAGGCGTCATCCATAAGACCACCGTTACAGCCTTGATCTTCACCACTTGTGTCACAATCAACTAGTTCTTGCTCTGATAACGATATCAGTTTGCCTGTAGACAACTGGTTGATTCCTTCGGTTGCTGCTACCGCTGAAAAAGCCCAACAACATCCTATACAACGAAGTGTATGTTAATATGTTATACTCAAAATTAAAGCAATATGCATGGGTTAGAAACATGCTAATTGATCACTTACCACACTGGCCTTGATCCTTTACTGGTGTCACAGCTCCTTTTGTCCTCCAATCCATTAAAGATGGAACGGTTGTCAAGTTTTCATACCTAAAACCTGTAGTTCTAGGACGAGATAAGACCCTAAAGCCGTTGCGTGATGCCTTGACTTCTTCATTAGTCAAGTCAGTATATGCATTGAGGCCAAGCTTGTAAGATTTGCCCCCCTCACTATTGAATGCCTCTATGTGCTCAACATTAGCCTTGAATATCTGAAAGCGCATTTCCTTTTCGGTTGCATCTTTGTAGACGCGTCCGTGGAGAACCATCCACTGCTCATGTTTCTCGACCATGGACGCGCCATGTAGGGAGCGTGACATGGCTTGCATACCTAATATTCCCACAAGAAGAAGTATCGCAAAGCCCAACTTTATAACGAATTTAAGCGCCATGTGTTACTCGCAAAGAGAATGTCCTGAAGATGATTAACTCTAATAGAGTAATAAGAGCTGTTAGATGATTACTATGCAGTTGATTGCATTTGAGTTACACATACACATTTATAGAACTGATGTACCAAACAAGTCAGAATATTGGTTGCATTTTGTAGAAAACTAATCAAGTTTATATGAAATGGAGAACCGATGTACCAAACAAGTCAGAATATTGGTTGCATTTTGTAGAAAACTAATCAAGTTTATATGAAATGGACAACAAAACTCGGCTCTTCGTGAAGGATGATTCATTCTACTTAATTGAAATTAGTTTTAACTTATATATAGATATTGTCTCTTATTTCGTATGTTTACTTTGAGCTACTAGGCAAAAGGACAAACTGCCTTTTCTACTTCAATATTATCATCATTTTGCTGTTGTATTCTCAGTAACCATTTGTATGGGAGTTTTCAAGATAATAAACTTATTATTATTTTTGTCTTTAAATCTTTTTTGAAATAGAAAAGGAATTTTTGACACTACAAGAAAAAGAGTCTATGGCGACTACACGTATGCCGACGATACGTTGGCGTCGCTATAGGTCATCTGTCGTTGCCATAGGGTCAACTTGGTTTTTGGCTACTGCAAACCTACGGCGACGACAAGTTGTCGCCTTAGATCCTACCTATCACGACGACAAAAAGATCGTCGCCAAGTATTGTTGCCATAAGTCATTTTGTTATAATTTTCATTTAATTTTAATCATACAAAAAAAAATAAAAATTTGCGTCCACCCCGCCATAGATGAAAAACCATTTTTTTCTTTTTTTTCCCTCTAAATAACCTGGAGGGAAATAAGCTCGCCTTTTATGAAGCATCTATGGGAACGACATGTTATCGCCATAGGTGAAAAATATTTTTTTTCCTCTAAATAATTTGGAGGGAAATAAGCTCGCCTCTTATAAAACATCTATGCTGACAACATGTCGTCGCCATATGTTGTTACAAAATTTCAAAATTTTATAAAATAATTATAATTATTAATATCATTATTAATAATAATTTATGTACATATCATTATAATTGTTAAAAGTATTATTGTTATTATTAAAAAAGTATTATTGTTAAAGGTTAACTATGATTCAATTATGATTATTGATACTAAATTATACATCTTGATAGTATTTTATGGTAAAGTTATGTTTATCAACTGTAGGTGTTAAATATGTTGAGTTATGATAGTTTGTTTATACTTAATTATCTACAATAAGTGTCAGACAATGTCAAATATATTTAATTATGATGATTAGCGTCAATTACATTCGTCATATGTTAGTTATGATCTAATTATGATCATTTGTATTCAATAATACACTATGATCATAATTTACATGAAATTATTCTTATTAGCAGTAAGTTAAGTTTGTGTATGTGTTAAGTATTATCAATGAGAGTCAACAATGTTAAATATGTCTGATTATTTATGGTTAGGGTGGTTACATATGTTAAAAATTACCAATGAGCAAATTATAAAGTTAATTATTGAATTCTACACTTGTAATGTTAATTAAATTAAGTTTGTTTATAATCTTTGGCGTTGAATCATAAAGATTGGATCAATGGATGTCTAACTTTGGATCAATGAATATCTAACCACCGTGAAGTTCACCAGTTTCTTTAGCACCGCCGGTGGCTATTGGTACTACTATCGTAAGGGCTTTTGATAACACCATATGTCAATCCGATGCACCCCTATCGAAAAAATCATTTGTGTTGAAGGATAACTCATTTGTAAAAGTACTTCTACCAGTGATAAAGAGTGATGAGAGGTCCACTGCGGACATAGTGACAATTGCAGAGATGTATGACATTTTACGAAATTATCGTACTTCCGTTCGATCTATGGTATGCAATCTTCACAACTGACATAAACATATCAAGTAACCGCAATGGTATTCAATAGTTGATCACGAATTACTTGATGCAAAGTTTGTTTATGCTTAAGTATTATCAGTGAGAGTCAAAACAATGTTAGATATATTCGATTATTATGGTTAGAGTGATTACATATGTTAAAAGTTACCTATGAGCCAATTATAAAGATAATTGTTGAATTGTACACTTATAATGGTAATTAAATTAAGTTTTTTTACAATAGTTAACGTTGAATCATAAAGATTGCATCAATGATGTATAACATTGGATCAATGGATGTCTAACAAAACCCACCACCACCATCGTTCCTAACCTCCATTCCACTCCCTTCGCCCCCACCACCACTCCTCTTACCCTCACCGCGACCTACTCTCACCTCCTCCACCAAGACCACCAATAAACACCACCACCGTGACTCTGGTCACCAATGCAACTCCTTCTTCGCGCTATCACTCAAAATCCACAACCATCATCATATTTTCTTTTCATTGGTTAGTATGTGTTGTTAAAATCATAATGTATGTTGTTTGATTTGATTATAAGTTTGTGTTGTTATATTGATTATATAAGTTAATTGGTTGACTTGGTTATTAGTTTTTGTTGTTAGAATGATAATATAAGTTGTTTTATTTAGTTATTACTTTGTGTTGTTAGAATTATAATATAAAAATTGTTTGATTAGGTTATTAGTTGGTATTGTTAGAATGATAATATAAGTTGTTTGATTTGGTTATTAGTTTGTGTTTTAGAATGATAATATAAAAGTTGTTTGATTTGATATTAGTTTATATTGTTAGAATGATAATATAAGTTGTTTTATTTGGTTATTAGTTTGTATTGTTATAATGATAATATAAAAATTGTTTGATTAGGTTATTAGTTGGTATTGTTAGAATGATAATATAAGTTGTTTGATTTTGTTATTAGTTTGTATTGTTAGAATGATAATATAAAATTTGTTTGATTTGATATTAGTTTCTGTTGTTAGAATGATAATATAAGTTGTTTTATTTGGTTATTAGTTTGTATTGTTAGAATGATAATATAAAAATTGTTTGATTAGGTTATTAGTTGGTATTGTTAGAACGATAATATAAGTTGTTTTATTTGGTTATTGGTTTGTGGATTTCAGTTATGTTCTAGATGATAATATAAGTTTGATTTGTTTATTTAGTTGTTGAGTTGGTTACTAGTTTAAGATTTAAAATGTATATTAGAAAATGCTTAGGCTTTGAGTTATATTGTTTTTGTTGTAGGTTATGTCATCAAGTGTAGCACACGGTGGTGACGGCGAGGGTCGTGACCCGCATAGCCATGCATTCACTTCCCTCAAGTTGCCAATCTTGTAAGCTATTTTTCGTTTTAAATATACGTCTATGCACAACTTTTGAAGTTTACTAACTTTAGTTTTATGTATCCATCTAGCATCAAGTAAAAAAAAGTTCAAAAGGAAGAAATTTAAATTTGTTGGATAAATGGGTTGCAAACAACAACCAGCCACTACCCATTCAGTTTGAACACACCAGAAAACAATATAAAGTCGTCAGATAAAATAGTCAACTATTTATCAGGGCTTTATCAAATTATGTTTCATCCGTTCCTTTCCATTATCCCACTTAGGAGAAAGTTCCAGATACTTTTAAGATATCTTTGTTTAATACCCTTGAGGCAAGTATTTTATTTATTTGTATTCTTTTATCATATCTTTTATATTATTCTAGTTAATTTCTTTTTCTTTTTTTTGCAAGAATATTTTGATCTATAGTCTCACCGTGCTTTAGATCACTGGCATGGAATACAACTTGGAATTCATATGGACTGTTAGAGAGCTTTCTAAGGACAAAAGATATAATATGATATGAAGAAACATTTTTTGAATGAAGGAGGTTATGATGATATAGAGCGGGCTAGGAGTTATCCTCTAGATGGCCAGAGTCTAGAGGAATGGGACAAGGTAGTTGAGTTGTTCACAAGTGAACAAGGCTCCGATAATAGAGCTAAACAGCTCTATTATAAGTTTGCATGGTAGTCGTTCCTATGCCTAGAGGCGATATCTTCAAGTAAGAAGTCATTTTTTATCCAATTATGTATTGTTAGTTTTTTTAAATGTAATCATTATTATCCAATTATGTAAGAAGTCATTTTTTATCCAATTGAAAGTCAATATGAACACATGGAAATAGAGGCGGGTGAGTCACCCGTAAATGAGATGGAATGTTTGGAACGTGCCTTAGGATAAAGGCCTGGTCACACGAGAGGTGTTGGACAAAAGGTAAGAAACATCTCTCGCTATGAAGCATCAAGCAAATCGTCATCACATCGGATGAGGAACTCAATGCACTTAGGCAACAAGTGCGTGAAATGCATGAACATATGAATGAACTTGGAAGAAATAAATCAAATCCTGATAACGATGAAGATGATCAAGAGATCAAGATGATGGTAATTAAATAGTTAATTTGTATGGTTTGTAAACACTTAAATGATGTTTGCATTAGTAGTTTCGTTTGTATAACTCGAATCGTATCAACTTTCTTTTTGGTATTTATGATATTAGCTCTCGTTTTAATATATAAATTTATTTTCATAACCTGAAAAATTATTAAAAAATCAGGTTAATAAAAAAATCAAATATTAAAAACAAAAGGAGGTGGTCTATGGCGACGACATGTCGTCGCCATAGTGTTGTCAACTTTATTTTATTTTAGTTTTTTATTTAAATAATTATAAATAATAAAGGACCTATGGTGATGACATGTCGTCGCCATAAGGTTTTTCAAACAAAAAAAGGTGAAGCTGAGGTTAGAAAAGGTTTCTCCCGCTGTTGCTAAAAAAATTATTTTAATTTAAATATAATACGGGAAATTCTTTGCCGACAACTCTGTGGCGATGATATATCGTCGGGATAGATCTTTGTGGCGACCACAACTTTGGCGACGACAATAAAATGGGCTACAGCAACGGAGCTGTGGTGACTGGACCTATAGCGACGACAAACACACCCTATCGCGACGACAAATGTCGTCGTCATAGCCTCATTTTCTTGTAGTGTGATGAAACTCCATATGGGTTTACAAGTGACATTCCTATTTGGTTTTTACATCCATGATCGAATATTAAAAGATGTAAAAAAACGTATTAAAAGGATGAGCAAGCACCATTGCTAGCGACTTGTCAGGTTATTCGTTTAGCATTGAACTGTTTTTACAAACACATAAGCAAATAGAATATTTTGCTTGTTTCCTTTTATTGAGGTATTGGACTTGTTCGTGCTTGTTGCTTAATTTAAACATAATTACTTTATAATAATAAACATAATTATCACAAAACGAAGGCACAAATTAGACATAACTAGTCTTAAGCCCCTGCATTGCAGCGGGGGTGTAAAGCTGTATCAAGTAGCACAAACGATACCACCATCAGTGACCACTAACATTCGAAATGCTCGTAGTAAAAAATAAAAATAAAAACGAATGAAAAGTAGGTGTAAAATGTTAAACAAAGTAGGCGGAACGTAAAACATAAAAACAATAAGTAAGTCGATCTAGAACCAGCACGTTGCGACGGGGTCGTTAAACGGGGAAAATATAAGAGTAAAAATGTTGAACCACACATGCACGTTGCGGTGAGTTAACTAGCAAAATTTAAACCGAACCTTAAAACAAAATATTTATAAAATATGAAAAATATAAGAGACCAAAACTAAAAGTAAAGAAAAATATTGGGGTCAAATTGTAAAAGTATAAAAGTATTGTGTTAAGATAAGAAAGAAATTAAGGATTAGAAAAAAAAAGACAAATATGGATACAACTTATTAAAGTTTGTAGTTAGTAATATATAAATAATCATTAACATAATTATTTCTATATAATATCTCAAAAATCTAAGTTTCAAATGACCAACTTTCTAACGAAATAGAAGTTTAAATGACTAAGTTTTCTTGTAAAAATGTTAGAGTCGTAACTTAAATATTAGGAATTAGAAAAATATAATAAAAATATACTCATTTAAACAAACTAACATGAACGAACATAAACAAATGAACATGAATATAAATATTAATTATCGTACATTCATAAACGTAACTGAGATAATACGTTATTTGTTTTTGTTCCTACATTAAATTTATTAACATAATTATTTTTTCATCCGTTCAAAAAAAACATTCAAAAAAATGTTTTGTCATATTCATTCATTAACTAATCAAACTTCACGTCGAGCGATTAGCAAGCTGAAAGTTCGACTTTTATGTAGCCCTAACCATCAGCATAACGTAGCATTTTGATAGCATACTTCACAAACTCACAATAGTGCGAGCCACCTTCATATATTTGATCGGTTTGATAAAAAATGATCATTTTGATAAACATGTGAGGGGTTGCGTCTATTAGGCTAGTGACATTAATGACTTGGTTTTAAGAATGTCCGACTCATAAAGCAGACTTAGTCTGAGTTTGTTCAGTTGAAGATCGTGATAGTGCTTTCATGACACTTAGACGGTGGTCAAAATTAGGGTTCAATAAGGAACACTTTGGTTCATGGTCACTCTTGTTCATGGTATCTACATTGATGGTTTTATGGTTATTGTGACTATGATTCAATCTCTGTTATCTAGTATTCTGTATTGCCACTTATATAGTACGCGGTGTTCGTTTGTCAGCGACATAAATGGACCTAGAGAACTTAAGTTTAATCCAAGCACACGAAGTGTTGAAGTAACTAGTATTCTGTAAAATCAAAAACCTAAAACGGTGTATGTATTTCAGAAACTTATATCTTCCCATTAAATATTATATTACTTATACCAGGTTAATATTGTATAGAATTAAAGTATCTTATTATTATATATAAAGAATCTTTAACCCAACTTTAGTATACTAAAGTTCTCATCTTGTTTAAACTACAAATACTAAAGTTCTCAACTTGCTTAAAATACACTTGTAAATCAAGTTAGCACGTTGATTACTGACACGATATTTATTATGTATGAAGATTGTGTATATAGGTATTTTGTTTAAATATATCATGAGATGGATGTTATTAATAGAATTTAATGACGTGAAACACCATTTTATCAATTTTAACCGCTTTAAATGCAATGTCATATATAGCTTAAAGAATTAACTCACATCAGCATTCTTCAAGAATGTCACTTCAGATCGTCACGTGTTTAAAAAGTAACTCAACTATCTTTATAAGAAAAATTCACAAGCACGTGTATTTTTAAAAAAAATTATATCAAATGCGGTAATTCTTTTCACTTTCATACAAAACAAATAAACATATTACTTTTATTGATATTAACCAACAACTAGTAGTTACACCCCGTGTGATGCAATAGGTTACAACTGGTTTACTAGTGTAGTTTTATAGGAAAATGAAAATTGAGAGTAAAACTATAATATTATTATGAATTATTACCATGGCAAGTGGATGAACTCTTTGTCAAACTTGTAGATAAGTTTACTATGCTACTTATCTACCAAAATAGTTTACCTTGTCTACCAAGTTGATTGATCTTTGTAGTATAAATACCACCTCAATGTAGAGGAGAAGATGCACCTCTTGTATACACTTTCATAAGTTATACACTTCTCTTCTTCTTGCTCTTGCAATTCTCTTTAAAGTTCTTAAGGTTATAACACTAATCTTGTGTTAATTATTGTGATATTATAACACGTTATCAGCACGAGAGCTCTTAACTCTAATCAAGAAGACTAATTGAGCACAAAGTCATCTACTAATCAAGGTAAGACCTTCATTAAGTAATAATATATAATATCTTATATTGAGAAGATAACTAATATAAATAAAATAAGCATAAAGGAGATCTTATTATGGACATTTTAATAACCATGGGACTACTAACAAACTAACTTTTATTTATGCATCTAACTTTTTGATTATGCAACTAACATTTTATATTATGTCAACTAACATTTACTTATGCATCTAACCTTTACTTAATCTTTATTTATACAACTAACATTCCCTTTTATGTCAACTAACATTTTGATTATATTGCTAACATTTATTCGTACTAACGTCTTATTCTTATCCTAATTTGTCGTTCTTATTCTATTTTGTTTTTATAAACTAAATTCATGTTTTTATAACATAATCTTATACTTATTTAAAAATTATTGTTGATATATACAAAGACGACGGTTATATAGTCGTTATGAACGGTTATATAGCCGTTGTAAACAATCACATAACCGTTACAAACGGTTATAATTTTAAACTATAAATTGACCACTATCAATTTATTTTCGTTTACAATAAACAGATCATCTCTCAAGTTTATCCAAGAAAATCTTTCAAAGATGATACACCCGGTTTTAATACTGGCAACCATAATGCTTATTTTAATTCTTATCCCTATTGCTGAACTACCACCCGAAGAATTTAAACTTTTCTTATTTCTGTATTTGTTCATAGCTTTACCGCTTTATTGTATCGCGATGTTTATTGATATATATGGATTCTAATAATCATCTTACTATTTGCTTAATTCTTGTTTAGAAATCAGAATGTCGAATATTGCAAAAATTGAATTCCCGGCTCTTAGTATTAATGGAGAAAACTATATGCCTTGGACGACCCATGTGAGAAGACATCTTAAATCAATGGGTGTCTTAGAAACAATACAAGAGGGGAATGTTTGTTCGGAGCAAGACAAGGCGAAAGCCGATGTCTTTTTACATAAACATATCGATGAAATGTTACAATTTGAATATTCAAATTGTGAGGATCCGTATGTTTTATGGAAATAATTACAAAGCAGATTTGATCATCAAAGGGAAGTTCTACTTCCTACTGCTAGAGATGAATGGAACAATCTCAGGTTCCAAGATTTTAAAAAAGTAAACGAGTACACATCTGCTTTGTTCAGAATATGCTCGACCCTCAGATTTTGTGGGCAAACTGTAACCGAGGAAGATATGTTGGAGAAAACTTTCTTCACATTTCATGCATCAAATATAAACTTGCAACAACAATATAGGTTGCAAAAATTTAAAAGATATTCTGATTTGAATTCATTTCTCCTCGTGGCAGAAAAAAACAATGAGCTCTTGATGAAAGATCATCAAGCTCGCCCCACAGGATCATTAGCAATTCCAGAGATAAATGTTGCTACTAAAAACTCTGGAAGAAAGTGGGGACGAGGTCGTGGCCGAGGTTCCTTTGATAAAAGTTACCTTAATAACCGAAACCATTCTTTTAAAGGTAATAATAATTACCGAGGTAACTTTTATAACCGTGGACGTGGTCATGGCCGTGGATATGGCCGTGGTAGAAATCAAAGAACAGTTAATTACCACGCGCCACAAAACAATTCCAACCAGTACAAGGGGAATGAAGCTGGTAGGTCCGAAAACAATGGCACTTCCTGTTTTAGATGTGGTAGCACAAACCACTGGTCGAAGGCTTGTCGCACAGCTCCACATTTGTGTGAACTATACCAAGCCTCTCTTAAAAGAAAAGAGAAGGAAGTGAACCATATTGATAATTTTAATGATCTCAATGTTGAGTTGAACACTGCAGACTTTGACATAGACCTTTGAAACACATGTTGCTTTACCATAATAGTCATATGCAACAATTTAGTGTTTTCTATCTTTAATCATGTATTTTTCTTCATGTAATGTTTTCTTTTCGATTAAATAAAGTTTTGTTAAAATATAACAATTTCGTTGTTATTCACTTATTATTTTTCTTTATACTTTCAAGATTAAAATGAACATCACTGGAGCGCAAGATCAAACAAATGAAGCAGATATATGTATAGCGGATAGTGGAGCCACACACACTATACTTAGATCTAAAAAATATTTTTATGAGCTTAAACCAACAAAAGGAATCATTAATACAATATCAGGCCCTACAGACCTGATAGAAGGAGTGGGAAAAGCTAATTTAGCATTACGGTACAAAGCTAATAATAGAAAATGCTTTATTTTCCACAAAATCAACAAGAAATCTGTTGAGTTTCAAAAACATATATCATAACAGATATGATACTCAGTCAAGGACTGTTGATAATGAAAAATATTTGCATATCATAAGCAAAGATCAGATATTAGAAAAACTGTCAATGGTTCAGTCTGGTTTACATTATACACATATTAGTATGCCTTAGGCATATATGGCAGTTAAAGAAAAATCTTGTGATCCTGAAACACTTAACTTATGGCATGACAGATTAGGTCATCCAGGATCTACAATGATGAAAAGAATTATTGAAAACACTCATGGTCATCCATTGAAATATCAAAAGATCCCACAATCGAATAAAATTCCTTTGTGTACATCTTGTTCTCTTGGGAAATTAATCACAAGGCCTTCGCCTGTGAAAATTGAAAAGGAATCACCTTTGTTTCTTGAAAGAATTCAAGGAGATATATGTGGGCCAATTCACCCACCATGTGGACCATTTAGATACTTTATGGTTTTGGTAGACGCATCAAGTAGATGGTCACATGTCTCTTTGTTATCAACTCGTAATGTAGCATTTGCAAAATTTCTTGCACAAATTATCAAATTACGAGCACATTTCCCTGATTATACTATTAAAAGGGTGAGACTTGATAATGCTGGTGAATTCACATCACATGCTTTTAATGATTATTGTATGTTTTTGGGAATTATTGTTGAACACCCTGTTGCTCATGTACACACACAAAATGGCTTAGCTGAGTCGTTAATCAAACGTCTACAACTAATAGCTAGACCATTAATAATGAGGACAAAACTCCCTGTGTCTATTTGGAGTCATGCAATTCTTCATGCTGGATCACTAATTCGTATGAGACCAAGTGCAAATCTTAAATACTCTCCGTTACAACTTGTTACTGGTAATGAGCCAAACATTTCCCACCTTAGAATTTTTGGGTGTGCTGTGTATGTTCCTATTGCACCACCACAACGCACAAAAATGGGTCCTCAAAGAAGGTTGGGAATATATGTTGGATATGAATCAGCTTTCATCATAAGATATCTTGAACCTTTAACTGGAGATGTATTTACAGCACGTTTTGCTGATTGTCACTTTAACGAGTCAGTTTTCCCGGCATTAGGGGGAGAAAAGAAAAAACAAGAAAATGATGTCTCATGGTATGTTCCTTCCTTATTGCATCTTGATCCAGTAACTAAACAACGTGAGACAGAAGTTCAAAAGATAACACACCTGCAAGAAATTGCAAATCAATTACCTGATTCATTTACTGATACAAACAGAGTTACTAAATCTCATATACCAGCTGCTAATGCTCCAGCTCGAGTTGATATTCCAAATGAGCAAATAGATAACACAATGGCTCATGAATCTCAAAAACGTTTGAAACGGGAAGACCAATCGGTTCCAAGGATAAAAATCCTCGAAAAAGAAAAACTCATGAAAAGGAAGTTGACAAAAAGTGAATGATCTTGATGAAACGCTACATACCAAAACCTCTCATGGGGAGGATTTGGATGAAAATAACAAAGAAATGTCAATTAACTATGGTCACACAGATATCTTATGGAATCAAGATGATATGGAAAGTATTGATGAAATATTTTCTTATTCTGTAGCAAGTGACATCATGAGTGGAGATGATGATCCTGAACCACAGTCAGTTAGTGACTGTAAAAATAGACATGATTGGGATAAATGGAAAGGAGCTATGCAAGCTGAATTAGATTCACTTAACAAACGAAAGGTCTTTGGGCCTATTGTTATTACTCCGATGGCCGTAAAGCCTGTAGGGTATAAATGGGTTTTTGTACGAAAACGAAATGAGAAAAATGAAGTTACAAGGTATAAAGCTAGACTTGTAGCTCAGGGTTTTTCACAAAGGCCAGGGATTGATTATGAGGAAACATACTCCCCTGTTATGGATGCAATAACCTTTAGATATTTAATCAGCTTAGCAGTCTCTAAAAATTTAGAGATGCGTTTTATGGACGTTGTCACAGCTTACTTGTATGGATCACTAGATAGTGACATTTATATGAAAATTCCTGAAGGTTTTAAATTCCCCGAAGCATTAAGCTCAAAGCCTAAGGAAATGTATTCCATCAAATTACAAAGATCCTTGTATGGACTCAAACAATCTGGAAGGATGTGGTATAATCGTTTGAGTGATTATTTGACAAGTAAAGGATACACAAGTAATCTTATTTGTCCATGCGTCTTCATTAAGAAAACAACATCAGGATATGTGATCATAGCTGTGTATGTTGATGATCTAAATATAATTGGGACGCAAAAGGAAATTAATGAAACAATTGCTTTTTTAAAGAAATAATTTGAAATGAAAGACCTTGAAAAAACCAAATATTGTCTTGGTTTGCAGATTGAGAATATGCATAATGGAATACTTGTACATTAGTCAACTTATACTTAGAAACTCTTAAAGCGTTTCAATATGGACAAAGCAAATCCTTTAAGCACACCGATGGTTGTTAGATCACTCAATGTTGATAATGATCCATTCCGTCCTTGTGAAGATAATGAAGAGGTTCTTGGTCCAGAGATATCATATCTCAGTGCAATTGGAGCTCTTATGTATCTTACTAACTGTACGAGACCTGACATTTCTTTTGCAGTTAATTTGTTAGCAAGATTTAGTTCAGCTCCTACTAAACGGCACTGGAATGGGATTAAACATGTTTTTCGATATCTTCGAGGTACTATTGATTTAGGCTTGTTTTATCCTAATAATTCAAAAGAAGGGTTGGTTGGTTATGCAGATGCAGGTTATTTATCTGATCCCCATAAAGCAAAATCTCAAACTGGATACGTATTTAAGAATGGAGGAACTGCGATTTCATGGCGTTCTCAGAAACAAACACTCGTTGCGACATCCTCAAATTATGCTGAAGTCATTGCACTACATGAAGCTTCAAGAGAATGTGTATGGTTAAGATCTATGACACAACTTATATCAACTTCTTGTGGATTGGAGAAAGATGAAAATGCAACACCAATCTATGAAGATAATGCAGCTTGTGTCTCATAAATGAAAGAAGGGTATATCAAAAGTGACAGGACAAAACATATACCACCAAGATTCTTTTCATACACTCAAGATCTTATTAAAGATAAAAAGGTTGAAATGAGATACGTTCAATCTAGTAACAATTCAGCTGATCTTTTCACAAAGGCACTTCCTAAAACAACTTTCAGAAAACATGTTTATGATATTGGCATGCGGCACGTACACGCAATGTAATGATCTACAAAGACAATTTGAGGGGGAGTTATAAGCTGCACTCTTTTTTCCTTAGCTAAGGTTTTTTCCCACTGGGTTTTTCTTTAGCAAGGTTTTTAACGAGGCAGTACTTAAACTCTTGAAGTTTGAAAAGTGTCATCCAAGGGGGAGTATTATGAATTATTACCATGGCAAGTGGATGAACTCTTTGTCAAACTTGTAGATAAGTTTACTATGCTACTTATCTACCAAAATAGTTTACCTTGTCTACCAAGTTGATTGATCTTTGTAGTATAAATACCACCTCAATGTAGAGGAGAAGATGCACCTCTTGTATACACTTTCATAAGTTATACACTTCTCTTCTTCTTGCTCTTGCAATTCTCTTTAAAGTTCTTAAGGTTATAACACTAATCTTGTGTTAATTATTGTGATATTATAACAAATATAACCTTGTTGTTACATTAATCTTGATCGGTTTAAAGTCGAATCAACGGGTACTGTGACAACCCTAAAATTAAGGTTAGACAAATTAATATTTAAGAAATTTTCATAATTACATATTACATTATTTAACTAACACCTTATGAATTATATGTATTTTAGTATATATATATATATATATATATATATATATATACATATATATACACACATATATATATACATATATATATATATATATATAGATATATATATATATATATATATATATATATATATATATATATATATATATATATATATATATATATATATATATATATATATGTGGTACGTATGCATGCTTGCATGCATGAAACTTACTTATGCATCAATTCATATGCATAAACTTCTTATACCAAATATTATTTGATTAGTTATCTCAATGTTTTAGCACCATACATACACCAAATGAATTATGATACAACCCAACTAAACACCACAATACAAAGATAACATCAAAGATAACTTAGCATCAAAATGAAACTAAGTGAACCTTAAACACTTAAACACTAACTCAAGCATCACTAAAGCTCTAATCTCGGATCATTAAAGGATTAAGTCACCCGATTAAAGCTCTAAACTAGGTGATTAACACCTTAATCGGCTAGGACACCAAACCATCTTCCTTGACCGCCACCTAACCACTAGAAACACTAAGCACTCCAAGAACTTGACACCTAAACTCCTACACCTAGATTACTCATCACTCTAAGGTTAGATGTGATGATTATCACCATTAATGGCCTTCGGCCGAAACCACCGTAAACAAACCCATCGGCCACAACCACTTCACAACCGCATACCATCCAAACCACCACTACCACTCTCAGATACCACTTTGGCCCTTCTTCTTTCGGTTCACAAATCACAACCACCATCCGCCATTCCTACTTAATCCCCATATCAATCACACACCATCAAACAACACTTAAAACAACATACTAGCAATCAAGCCAAGGAAGACCATTCTCAATCGGATCATCAAGGAACTAGAAGCTATCATCAACCTCTTACCATCTCCTTCTATCAAAATCAAGGTTCCACTTTTAATTTATAACTAACTAAGTTTGTAAGATATATACGTGTTTTAACAAACACATACAACCAACCATTTTGGTTAAACACTCAAGTTCTTTACAAAACTTTATAAACACTTCATCTTTATCAAAAATTAGTAAGAAAGGTTTGAAAATCTGCGATATATTGTAAATCAAAGAATTAAACAAAAAGGTTATAAATAAAGGGTTGAAATATATGTGTAATCTTGATAAATTTGATTTGTTACCTAAATGATTATGATTGTGGGAATAAAAACTGTGAATATGTTAAAAATATTAAGAAGAAACATTCTGCAATCTTTGGTGCAATTATAATAAGTAAATAATTTATATAAATTATTTAAGTTATTAAAAGAAAATTATCAACTGAAAGAACCTAACCTGGTAAAAAGCTGTAAAAATTATATGATAATTCTTATGTGTTATAGGACCTATAGAATATATTTCATGACCTAATTCGTAGTTATGCTTAAGTTACAAATTTTAGAAGAATATTTAATTCAAAAATCGGGAAAAATAGTTAAGCTATAAGATAAATCATGAAAAAGTTATAAAAAGTATAATAATTAGATTAAAACAATTTGTATGAAATTTAGAATTTTTGGATATATTTTGCTATTTTTACCAAATATTTTCATAATAATAAAAATCATTAAAAAGAGTTATGTTATGATTTAGCACTACAGGAAATTATGAAGCAATATATATTTTGGTATGTGAATTATGATAAATTTTGGTGAATTTTAGAGACCTGTAAGTATTTTTTCTAGTTTATACAAATATTATAAAAATTCAAGAAAATAAACTGTAAATAGTTAATATATGAAACTTTGGAATGTTTTAAAAGATTTTTGTATGTCTTCTGTTAAATTTTCGTGACATATGGATGATTATAGCTTCTGTTTTGATTTTATAAATCTAAGATGCTGAAAATTTTAAAGAAATGTTGATTGTTTGTAAATATTCTTATAGGGAACCTACCGGAGTAAAATGTGAGACTCATAGCCCCATTTTGTATTTATAAGTTTTTGAGAGAAAAAGCATATCGTTTTAAGATTGATGCATATATATAAGATTTTTGAGATATAATATCATTTATGTTACAACCATTAATTCGGATGTGAGACCGTTGGATAATATAGGTAGCGCTACTTAGGAAAATATTTTCTGCACTAACAGGATGAGTGTTGTGATGTTATATTATCCAATTTTGTGATTTATATTGTGGTAGTTATGAATCACCTGTGTATAAGTAGGTTTGATTGTAAACTTATTTATGATGTATCAATATATTGTATTATGATTGATGACAAACCTATGATCTCACCAACTTTGTGTTAACTGTTTTGAGTATATTTTTTCAAGAAATCATCATGTCTAACAGCATTATATTTTCTTTTGATGTGTATAACGGCAAGGGAGAAATCATGGGAAAAGTTTGTGTGAACCTGACTGTTAATCTTTACGATCTCAGTGTATCGGTGGACGCTCATTTCCATCGTCTCTGAAGATGTAGCAGTTAGATAACATGTATTGTCATAGGATTATGTTAAATTTTGTCTACTAATGATATAATGTAATCCTAACCCCTAATGATCTAATGTGATATGTTATGTTATGTTTTTATTGTGTTGATTATTTAATTTCACAATCAATACGTTCTGATCAAGCTAGTCACATCCAAAAACATTTCACGCTTCCGCCGGGATGTGACAAGTACGGGTCAGAGCGGTCAGCGTAACAGGTCATGAATAGGGGTTATGAATAGTACTACTTTAGTCATATGTTTATTATTAGTTTATTGAGTCAAAATAGTGGATTAGTAGGTTAGTAGTTCTCCTTTTCTTTAGGTGCAAGAGTTAGTTTTTATATTTAATGTAATATTGATCATCAATGAATAATGAGAGTTCAAGCGGTAAACTATGTGTTTCGTGTGTGTCATTGGGGCCTGAACCAACACTTGCCCCAAAACCATATTATTAGTTTTTTTTATTAAATAGGTAATGATTTTCTGTTTACAAATCTATGTAACTACGATTAACCTACGCGCTTCGCGGCGGAGAATTTGGTTGCCTCAGGTTGAGTTTTGTTGAGTAAGATATGTTGAATTAAACAGTGGCTTACTAAACGTTGTCCTTACAAAATATTGTGTTTCCAGGGTTTCATAACCTACTTAGTGCAAACATATATAGTTATGTACAACGGCTCTACACCTTTTACAAAAGGATGGTTGTTGTATCCTGCAAGCAATGTGCAAGCCTTAATATGTGACCAAAAGAGTTGTTTATGAGGCTTTTGACATGCATACAC
This sequence comes from Flaveria ramosissima, assembly GCA_025215565.1. NCBI lineage: Eukaryota > Viridiplantae > Streptophyta > Magnoliopsida > Asterales > Asteraceae > Flaveria > Flaveria ramosissima. The sequence goes on along the minus strand of CM046032.1, from coordinate 44,128,394 downwards.
TGCACAAAAGTGCCTTCATTTGCTTCAGTCCTGAAATCTTACTTCTGCCACCCTGAAGAGCTTTCGGTGTTTTGCTTTTTTTCGATGCTTAAGTCTATGGAACGTAGGTAAAACAAAGTCAATAATTGATAGTAGGGAATGTGTTTAAACATAGCAAACCTTACATTCAGTAATGACAATAAAGTATAATACATGGACTATTATAGAGTGCCCTTTTCACCGGTAGGGGTATTGAGGGGGTGGCAGGATTTATAACAACTTCATTTAGAGGTAAGATTTCTTTTGTTTCCTTGTGTGCTTCTTCTTGATGGATTTCTAACATAGAGATGATGTTTGTCCCGGTTTGCTGAGATGTGATTGTGTTATAAGGTGTTGTATAAGTTTCATGTGGTTTGTGCCAATATATTTAATTATGATAATCACAAGTTCATAAACATAAATATACCTTTCTTGATTGCTGCACATGCAATTGGAGGATCTCCAGCAGATTCTGGTGAGACGTTTGGTGTTTCCTGAGTTGCTGCAGCTAATGATATGGGTTCCATTAGTGTACCTGTGTGATAAGTTGGCCCCACAAACTCAATTCATTGTTTAGGTTGCCAATAATTCATTAGCAACGCACAATAGAATACATGATGAAGAAATAATGGCAATATATTTTGAAGAGTTCCTAATTTACATCTATATTTAATTAAGATATCTAAAATATTGATATGGGTTTCATTGATGTTTTGCAGTGTATTTACCTTCATTGGTTTCTGCTGGTGCTATTGGAGGGTCTTGTGGGGCTTCATTAGTTACTGCTGGTAATTGTAGCTCTCCTATAACTTGGTTGGCTATGAAAGTGGTGGATCCTTGCTGAGCACGATTGTTGAATTGTAGTTCAAATACTGTTGTCGCTCCTCTAATGGCATGGATTGGCTCTGGTATGGTGAATGGGTCGCTGTAACCTTGTTGAAGTACCATTTGGGCACAGTCAGCTTTAACCAAAGAGATCACTGCGCAGTCAAAGAGAGTAACTGTTGTGGTTCCTGTCGTATGCTATTGTTACACCAATGCAGTAGCTGTTGTAGGTATTTCGTGTTATTTTTAGCAATGATGTAGAGATGTGTAATAAATTTTAGCAATTATGTGTAATAAATTTTCGTGTTATTTACTATTATAAAATTTTAATAAATTTTATAATTTTATTCACAAGAACAAAAAGAAATATAGTAATCTTTGGCACTAAAGCAAATAGATGTATCCAAATACAATACTAACATAAAATAGATAATACTTACCTTATAACGCTATATCTTTTGATAACCACTACCTACACAGCCTGAAATGAAAAGAAAGACCCAAACAGAATGCGGTGAGTAATGGTGCTATCTAAACATAGGAAATGCCCAGTTGCTACCCACATGACATATTCCAAAACACATGTTACTACACTTACAAGCAAACAACCTTGAAACCTAAATGCTATATTTACAACCGGTAACTTTTAGGGTTTGTTAAAAAACATGATCAGTTCAAACGGAAGTCATTTGTAGTTTTATTCACAAGAACCAAAATAATTACAGTAACCTATGACACTAAAGCAAATAGATGTATCGAAACATTATATTAACATAAAATAGATAAAACTTACCTTATAGCGCTATATCTTTCGATAACCACTACCAACACAGCCTGCAAGGAAAAGAAAGACCCAAACAAAATAAGATGTGTAATGGTGCTACGTGAGCACAGGAAATGCCCGTTTAAAACAACACTCATGCCAAAAAAAACAACCTACTAACACACAAAGCATACAGAACTACAACAGAAAGTGCAGAGGAACACAAAACATGATACATAAAAAGACAATAAGATAATTCTAAATTTCGACAGCAAAAAATAGCCTAATACCTAAGCTTTCGAATCAATTAAAAAAATTATTTCTAGAAGCATAAGAAAACTTTAAGTTGATCAACCAATCCCTAAGCACATTCTAGGCTACAATTTTTTTAAGATAAAGGGAAAAGCCAAGGAAAGGCTAGTAATTGCATTAATAAACACAGGATAGCTCAACATGAACATGATATATAAGAAGACAATAAATAGCTAAACACCGAAGTTCTGAAATCAAATATTTCTATAGAATTAACATGACATCTGATCATAGAAAATTGGAAAATCCATATGGCTTTGCAGCATATTACCATATGTACCAGATCACAACAGTAACCTACCCCCAGTTTTTTTCTTATTCTTTTCTTTAAGATGTTTCAAGTTGTATTTTTTACTTGGGAACTACAACTTCTCTGAAACATTTCTTGTAAGAAACCCACATGATTTCTAGTAGATTGCTAGCTGTTTGATTCATCATATACCATTTTGAACAGAAGAAATAATGCACATTCTGCTTGCAAGGCAATACATCTCAGGGTGTGTGTCTTTTTTTTTGCTTTATTTGTAAATCTTGATTTGTAGAGAGTTAGCAACATATTAAGCATAAAAAGAACGAAATGTAATGAAAACCTAAAGAGTCAACTGAGAACAAACCTCAAGCTCCTAGACCAAAAGAAAAGAGTATGCAATAAGGCCTCTTCATCACCGTTAAACTACAACCTGAAAATAGAAGTAAGATTCGCACACAAAATATTATCATAAGTATATGTAATTAAGATGTCTTACAAAACATTCATTTGAATATGATATACAGACGTTCAAATCCAAGATTATATTTGGTACATTGAATTTCGTAAGGTTTCTTGCATCAAAATATTAACATAAGTATATGTAAATAAGATGTCTTACAAAACATCCATTTGAATATGATATACAAACGTTCAAATCCAAGATTATATTTGGTACATTGAATTTCTTAAGGTTTCTTGCATATATATAATTTAAGCAACATAAGCAGGCTAATGACTCCTCATATGTATTCTTGGAAATTCATGTTATGGTACGAAGAAAGCAGCAAAAACAAAATGGCATCAAACAATAAAATAAAATTAATGAGATAACTACATATTAGTAAGAACAATATCAAGATTCATCAAACATCAGCAAAGACCACATACATGCAATAAAAGAAGCAAAGACCACATACATTTCATCAACATGCAACTCCAAGAACATCAAGATTCATCAAACAGCAACTCCAATAACATCAACATGCAATAAAAGGAGCAAAAACCACATACATTTCATCAAACACCTCACAGGCGAAACAAATAAACCTGTGTTTGTGTCAGCAAAATATGTTCAATCCATCATTCTATTATAATGATCAAACATACTTTAGTTGTATGAACGTGGATATGAACCAGAAAAATGTCGATATACTGAAATTACTATCAAACCAAAGTACATAAACACACAAAAGAAGAACAAAACACCACACACATTTTATCGAACACCTGGCATGCAAAATCGATCAACCCAAAAACTAAGCAAGCAGAATATAAAGAAAGATGCAGATGCCACAGAAAACCCAAATCAACGACTACGAGGCCAAATTCCGGCCAACACCCAAGTTACCAAATAGAATGTTGTAACTACCAAACACAAAACATAGAAAAAAACACTGCCAAAATCACACACAAAAGAAGAACAAAACATCACAACAAATTACAGTTGAAGCGAAGCAGAGAAGACAACAGAAATTGACGATGGTCGGTAAAGCATGTAGTCTCTTAAGTGCTTTCAGCAGACTTGTAACTACAAAAGGTAGGTGGCATCATAAAGAAGAAACACGTGTGTATGTTAATATGAGTTGTAAGCGCAGCTTGAATGGTAGTAAATCACTGTACATGCAGATGGGTTTTGTAACATTATATAATTTCTTACTGGGGTTTGGGCTGTTTTTTCTTTAGTGGTACATGAAAAAGAGTACTACATATATTTTTCGATAAATATTTACCAAAACAATTATCCAAAATCTTGATGATATGCTATATCATGTTTTAAAGTGAAAAAATCTACCACACAAAGATATGTTATTTCCCTAAAGTTTTATCGACCATGATTTTATGTTTCTTCGAGCACTAATTATAAATTAATAAATGGTAACTTACATGCTAAACTATATATAAAAACTATATCTATTTTTTCGTAAAAGTAAGGTAATCAAATTTCTAATAACCTAAGCAATTATTAAATCATTAACACAATTCATAACTTATTATTCTTTTTCTTTATACATCTATAATTGTCTTAAGAATTCTAAGTTCCTTTAATCCTTTATATATGTCTAGTGCTATGTCCTAGGGTGTTCATTGAATCGAATCTAATCATATTCGACTTAATTGAATAAAATAAGTCGAATTTTAAAAACATTAATAGCATTTAAATTCGATTCGAATTCAAAAAAATATAAGTTGAATTCAAATTAAATCAAATTAGAACTTATTCTACTTGTATTTAGTAAAAAAATAATTAATAAAATAATATTTTAAAAAATCAAATTTAAAGATACAGTTTCAAAAGATCAAAATTAAAAACGAACATAACATATAATAGATTTCAAGTTCTAAACAAGAAAGGTACAAAATTAGAATTAAAAATTATAGATTATATACTTTTTAAAGTTTTAGTTTTTAGTTTCTCATATTTCTAAATTAATATATAAATAATAAAGATAAGTGTGTATTTTTAATTCGGATTTTGAATTAAATCGAATTAAAAATCACAAATTTGCAATTCGATTCGAAGTCTATAATTAGACTTAGAATCAAATTGAATTCAAATAAAAATTTGAACTGAATTACAAATAAGTGATTTTTTACTCTAATCTAACCAAATTTCGAGTTTTTTTGAATTCTATTGAACAACCATTTCAAAAAGAGGATGAAATAAGTGATACTTGGGCTCATGAGTGTTTGGGCTTTTCATAATGATGGCCCACCCAGAAAAATAGTGAGTGGGCAGAAACTTATAAAAACAAAAGTTTAATAGGACTAAACCAATTGTCAAAATAATAATAAAAAATAAGAGTTATATCTGCCACGAGACATCCGACAGGCTTCTATTGGTGAATGCTTTCATTCTGAGCTATAACTAACTTTTACTTAATGGTTTAAATAATGATTAAACACATTTTTAAATTTAGGGATTTTTATATATATCCTCTTCTTAAGAACATAAATTACATATTTCTCAAACCAAAAAAATCAATTACATATTTCTCCTTCCTAAAACTTATATATCACACATATATCCATTTCATTCAACTTAAACTATTAAATAACTATTTTACCTTGTTTTTAGTAGGAGATTTTTACATATGGATGTTTTATTATTAATATTGTTAAAACTTTTGACAACTTTGTTTTGTATTTGGAGATAAAACTTTGGTCATCAATAATTGTAGTTTTGAAATAAAGTTTTAAACGAGATATGATTTTTTTATTTCTATTTATATAGAAGACTCGAACTTGAGGAACTACGTAATTAATAGTATTAGAAAGTGAAATGTGTAAAAGTACTTTGGTGAAACACAAGTAAAATAATCATTCAATAAATTATTTTACCAAAATGGGTAAATATGTAATATATATGTTTTAGAAAGAGGAAATATGTAATTAATTTTTTGATTTGGGTAAATATGTAATTAATGATATTAGTAAGAGGAAATATGTAAATGCTCCTTAAATTTAAAGATGCCTAAAATTAATTTAGACTAAAGAATATATTTTTTTGTAATTCAAGGTGGGATGAACATTGTTTAGTTTGGTCAGGATTTCAAGGTAAACTTAGTGTTTAATAGTTTTATTGTTTAATTTTAAGTATCGTGACACATTGAACTAGTGCTTCTAATAAGATGATCTACATTTTCTTGTTTGTTTATGTTTTGAGATAAATTTATTTAGAAATGAGTCAGGTCAAATATAAAACGTTTTATACTTATTTTTATTTACGCTTTGAGTTGTTCTATGTTTTCACGTAAGTTTTGTAGGATCAAATATGATGTGTTTTCATTCGACTGTATAAATCCAAGTTACTATACATTTTGACGTAAGTTTAGTTCCGAAATATGTTGGAACAATTGTAACCTATAGTTTTATCACGTTGCATTCGACGCCCCCAAACACATGCCTTTTTTGTATGTTTTGGGTTTACCTACGTTCCAATTTCATTCAACGGTATTAATTTGAGTTACTTTACGTTTGAACGTAAATTTAGGTCCGAAAGCGAGTTGGGATAATTGTAGTCTATACTCTATCATATATGATGCGTACAATGTCACCGCAACATGCGACGACTAAAAAAAGTAGTATATATTAAAGCATATAGGATTGAACAGTTTTAATAATTATTTAAATAATAATATCTGTTTATTGAATTTAAATCTAACTGATCAACTTTGACAGCTTCACACCCGAACATTTTTCAAAAAATTTAAACAATGTAACTTTGACAACAAGTTGGGACGATTGTAATCTACGTGTTGTTTTATATATGTTTTGAGTTTGTCTATGTTTATATATAATTTTGATTGGAAAAGAGGAGGATCATATATAATACGTTTTCGTACAAGGTATATTTAAGTTATACGATTTGACATAAATTTAATCCGAAGACAAGTCAAGTGGATTGTCATTTTATAATTTATCACGCCAAATACGATATCATGGCAACGTGTGACAGGTAAAAAACTAACATAAAACGGTAACATATCTAAATAACCAGTTGTCTATGTGGGCGTTTTATAACAATTTTAAGTGGTTCTAGTGACTAACTACTCATTGACTAAATGAATAATAAGATAATAGCATTAGAAATATGGTGGAAACTTCACAAAACAGCAATGGAGTACAGAAATGCATGGTCCATTATTATCTTCGATCTCATAACGAAACACGTAATTCACAATTTAAAGACAAAAGGAATCTTCGACCAACATTTTCTAGAGTTCCGTCAAATGCAAATTATTCAACTATAGGCCCGTCATTATACTTTTTTTATTTTTCTTTTTAATATTCGTTGCAATAGTAATATATGATCAGTTTCAACGGGATTAATAACATGGTTGAATAAATGAGTCAATAATATTATTTGATGGGTCACGGTTCAAATATTGTTTTATGTAGGGTTGTAAACGAGTCGAGTCAACTCCGAGTTCGGTTAGGCTCGAGCTCAGTTCAAAAATATTAAATTTTAATTTTTATTTGGATGGAATACAAGCGCTATCAACTAAATATTTCTGAATTAGTTTTAATGCTTGTAAGAAATAACTCGCTATAATTTTTTTAAGTTTAATCTTTAACTTGTCACTAAAAAATCATTTTTAGTCTAATCCAATAACAAATAAAAAACATTAAAAATAAGTTTGTTGGAAATTGTCAGCAATTAATTAGCGACGGATGGTATTTGTTGTTAATTTGTCGGAAATATTATCAGAAAATTTTCAAAAAAAAAACATAGTTCCCACGAGGTATTTCCCAACAAAAGTTGGTCAACTTTTCCAACAATTCTCCTATCTATTTAAAAAGCAATGTGAATGAACAATAAAAAAAGTTTTTTATACGTAACGTACAACCTGCGGTGATACCATCACCGCCTCTTTAAATCCATATTTCACTTTCTTGAGAGAGAGAGAGAGATGGGGTTGAGGTCGGGTGTCTACACCATCGCAGTGGGCTTCCATCTTGTCGTTGTTGTTTGTTATGGGTTTTGGGTTCTAGGTTCCGGCTTATTTCGTGAAGGTGGTTTTAGGGTTTTCGGTCGATGTAGGTGGTAACCTTTTCGGCTTGCACAAAATCCGACGCCAGCGTTTGGTGCATGTGGTGATTCTGGTGAGTGGTAGCTGGCTATCGTCTTGTGGAGGCTTTGGGGGTTTCTTGCTTGACTGATTTTCGTCGCCATTGTCGTTTGACCACTTGTTTCGTCAACGGCCGCGTCGATGTGATGAGATTGCAGCCTCTCCCCCCCTTTCCCATATTGTCGTTGGAGGCTTTAGTGCATGTGCGTGCATGGTTTCCCGCCCCGCCTCTGTTATTCGTTCCCTAAGAGGCGACTGTAGAAGCGACGGCGCCGCCGGCCGTGGTGCTTGTTGTGTTTCTTATTTCTCTTTTTGCACAGTAGCCTTCGTCGCCTTGGTGCCTTAGTGGCGAGCAAATTGTCGCTCACGGCATGATACTTGTTCTGATATTATAATGTTGGGTATGTGATGGTTAACTAGTCGATGATGGTTTTTTAGGACTTCATGTTCTGGCTTTAATTCAACTGATGAATATTAGTGTATGTTTATGTCACACCCTCAAAATTCACGTGCGGAGTTTTACCGCGAGGTGTGTGAACAAGCCAAGATCACAGTCAATAGTTAATCAGAACGACACTATATGTCACATTTAAAATACAACCAACCAAAGTTCAAACTTTAAAACCATGCGGAAGCGTTTTGTAAATAAGACAAACCCAAAATATAAAAATGCATATTTGGCAAAACACGCGCCAACCCAAATATTTAAACACTCATAAATAAAACCCAACAAATTAGTCTTTAAATAAGAGTCTTGAAATGCATGATGGACCCATGTTGTGCTCCTAATGGCAAACAGAGTTAACGACCTGAGAATAGCATACTAAAAATGTCAACACAATGGTTAGTGAGCTCAAAAGTTTGCGTTTAACTTAACAATAACATTTGCATATAAGAAATGTATTTAAATAGATAGCTAGTCTATATTCACAAGTAATAACAATAGTGATTTCACGATCGAAGCTGACTATGTTACGTTTGTTACCTCCCATCACGACTTACCAGGTCGTGACGATGTTTGTGTTTAGGACAAAATTGCACCCGTTTGACCTTGAGTCGCACAGGTGGGGCTCGTCAGACCCAGTAGTCCAAGATTTCCCGCTAGTTACCACTATTAACGATCCGAAAGTGTGAGGACTTTTAAGGTATTAAGCACTATGTTAAAACATACACAACTTATAATAATAAAATAGCGTTTGAGTACAAGTATGCTACCTCCCCCAGAAGAAGGTTTATAAAATAGAGGGGCATGAACTCAGTGACATCCGGCAAATTTCCGTTACCAAACTCCGTTAGTTCCGTTAAGTCTTGCATACACGTGTCGTAAGCACACACTAGTTGTCGTTTAACGTTGGTGACCTAATAATAATTAATAATGTTAAATTAATGATAATCTAATTGACAATGTGATTATGGTATTATGTTTATGTGTTTGCATGTTTTAAATGTTAATTAGAAAATTAGTCACGTAACATGGAAACGTGTCTATTTGTTCGTATGTCTTGTGTTTTTATAAAGATAAAATATATTATGATTATCATTAGTATATATCTTTATATTATTAAGTTAAAAACACTTTACAAAAAGTTTAAAAGCTTAAATTTTTATAAAATATCAAATTACAAGGGTTTAAATGGTAATTATGCAAATTAAATTAAACAAAACAACCCAAACCCTAATTCCCACCCCCATTCGGCCGCAAACACTCCTCACACACCCTCACCATTGCGAATTCGACCAAGAACAAGCCTCAAAGCCTCGGATTTGTTCGATTTCAAGGATTACTACACGTTGGAATCATCAATTACAAGTTAACACACGTTTAAAGGTTAGAACTTTACAAGTTTTTGTGGGATTTTCTTGGTGGCCGAACCCTAATTCGTTTATGGTTGTTCATGGGGTCGAAATTGATGTTATTTGATGATGTTAGTATGTTAGTTGGATTGTATACATGTTCTTTAACGTTGATTATGCATGAATGATACGTTTTTAATGAATTGATCATGAACTTTGATTCTAGACAAACCCTAATTCGAAATTGATGAGATTATGTATGATTGATGATTGTTTGATGAATGTATGATGATTAGTAGGTTGTATGAATGCTAGGTTACATTGATCTTGTAAGAAATTGATGAATTGAAGTTGGTGTTCATAGGTTACTAATAATAGTAACTTTATTTTCATGACATGATGAGTTGATGATGGATTGATGTTGTTGATGTGTTTATGATGATGTTTAGGTGTTAGATTGTTGATATGAATGCTAGAAGCCTTGGAATGGATGTTGTTGTTCATATCTTGCCAAAAGTGGAAACTTTTGTTCATGATGATTAATGGATTATGATGATTAGGCATTGTTTATCATGTCTAGATGTTGTTATGAGCTTGAGATGGTATAATTGTGATGAATTCATGAATACATTAAGTGTTTGATAGATGTTGAAATGTACTTTCCCAAAAAGGAAACTTTATTTGCACAAAGTTTGAAAGATGATAGTTTGAACATGTTTGGGATATTAGGAGCATGTTAGTATGTTCATGGATGAATTCTAATATGGTAGAACATGTTAATTTAGTTGTATGGGATGTTTGGATAATCATGGGTGATGTTTGGACTTTGATGATCATGTATGATATTGATGTTGGTTAGTAGTTAAGACATCATGTTTGGGACTGGAAATTGATTGTTGTGGTGTATGTTGAATGCAATGAACATGGTTAATGAATGTGAATGTGATCATCATACACGCATGCGAATCTGAGGCCCTTACTTAGTACGATTGGCAGGGTTTAGGATGTGAAGTCGTGAGTGGCTTCACATGGCATGTGGTGCGTGATTTGATCTTTGTGTGGCATGTTAGTTATGTTATAACCAGTGGACATGTTAATTTTCTAGATTCGCATGACTTGTATGATACTTGGTTGTATGATGATCTAAGTGATACACCTGGATAATGTAGCATACATATGATCCATTTGAATGTTAAACATGTATGATATATGTGTATGATTGCTTGAATGGTTTACAACACATAAAGTCACCAACGGGTCAAACGGGTCAACTGAGTCAAACGTTCTGAAACCTTGAGTCTTTGGTTGTAGTGTGCTTAGGGTTTCCACATGTTCTTTGTTTACACGTACTTATGTACTTACATGAGCTAGGTAACCTTTGAAGGTTGTATGTCCACTCTGTCTATCAAGTAAACTCTAAGTATTCATTACGCGTATCAGGTGAGTTCATGCCCCACTCTTTACTTAATCTCTTTTGGGGGAGATAGCATACTGGTAAACTACAAACGCTTTATATATTCAAGTTGTGTATAATATTAATATAGTGTTGATATCATGGAAAAGTCCTCACACTTTCGAATTGTTAATATTGAATAGCGGGGAAATTTGGGTAGTACTACTGGGTCTGACGAGCCCCACATGTGTGACTCAAGGTCAACCGGGTGCAATTTGTCCTATTGAACATTGTCACGACCTGTTAAGTCGTGACAGGAGGCAACAACGTAACACAGTTAGCTTCAATTGCGAAATCACTATGAATTAATATTTATTGTTAATGGACTAGCTATCTGTTATAATGCACTACTTTTATATCTCTACTATTAAACTGCTTATGTTTGAATATCACTCTTGAACTCACCAACCATTGTGTTGACATTTTAGTATGCTATTCTCAGGTCATTAACTTGCTTGCCTTTAGGAGCACCACATGGATTCACCTTGCATTCTAAGACTTGGTCTTCAAGACATCTTTATTGTTTTAATGGTTAATGTTTACTCATTTGTGTTGGCGCATGTTTTGCCATAGTATGCATTTATATTCTTTGGGTTGTTTTACAAAACGCTTCCGCACAGTTTCAAGTTTAAACTTTGGTTGATTTTATTTTAATTGTGGCATATAGAGTCGTTCTGAGTAACTATTGACTGTGATCCTGGTTTGTTCACACGCCTCGCCATAAAACTCCGCACGTGGATTTTGAGGGTGTGACAGATTGGTATCAGAGCCATTGGTTATAGGGAACTTGGTTGCATACACACTATACTATAACCGCACACAGTTAGTTAGTTACCTGTGCCTTATTTTCCTCTACTGTATACTCATTGGCATACACGTCACACTATCTGCAGCATGGCATCGTCATCGAGAGCTCCGGGTAAGCGACCTGCATCACCTGCACGATCTGAGTCCCCACCTCCCGCACCTGTACCTGACGATGGACTCGACTGGCCCCGTCTAGCTTATCCTCGAGGGGAGATTGATTGGGAGCAACCTTTTGCATTGATGAAGCGTGAGACCCCACGAGACTGGAGTTTTTACCCCAAGTTTTTTAATCACATAATGTATAGGGAACGCGTACCTGACCCGAGACCCAGGACTAGGAGCAACGCTGATCAACCAATGCCTTCACTCCCGCGGACGGTGCAGTCCAATGAGCAACTGATTGCTGCACTAGTGGCAGCACTGGATACTGAGCAGCAACGAGTCAGGCGACTCACGAGTGATGTTTGTACACTGCAGCACGAGGTGTACAAACTACGACATCAAGTGGATGAACTCGAGGAGCACCACGGGAAGACCCTAAACGGGTGTTACCACATGGAAGATGGGATTATAGCACTTAGAGGACGCGTGGCTGCTCGTGAACAGAGGGATGCAGTAGCTGATAATAGGATTGCTACCTTGGAAGCCCAGTTGGCAGCGCTTCAGATTGCTATAGCTCCTGCTCCTGCAGAGGACCTTGGGGATGAGGATCCCGAGGAGGAGCCCGAGGAGGAGGAACCGGTGGAGACGGAAGATGACAGCGATGGGTCGGATATAGTCGATTGATTTCCTTTATATATGACTTGGACTATGTAGTGTTTTCTCTCTTTTGGAAACCTATGTGGGAAGGGTTGTTTCCCCACCCTAACGACAAACTTAAATTATGACATTGGTGGATACATTGTGACTCATTTACAATTTATTTATCTTGGTTATCATTTTTGTTATGAATGTTGTGGTTGTGATGATTTATTAATTCCTTATTGTTTACTGTACTTCAATGAGATAAATGTGTTTGATGTTACTCATTATTGTATTTGTGAATGTAAAGTGAAAAATGGACGCCCGTGGACGTGGACGTGGACGTGGGCGTGGGCGCGGACGTGGACGTGGCGCCGGAGCCATGGCGGTGGTGATGTAAACATGACCCCTACTGAAATAGCTGCCCTGATTCAAGCAGCGGTGGTTGCTGCCCAGGCGGGACAACCAGCAGGTAAACAATGATTGAAAGTTAAACCAAATATCCTGAGTAACCGTATAGGCTGTCTGATCAATATTTGTTGTGTTAAAGCAGGACCACCGGCGTGTACTTATAAGTCCTTTATGGACTGTAAGCCACACACCTACAGCGGTACTGAAGGTGCTGTAGGACTGGTACGATGGTTTGAGAAGACGGAGTCCGTTTTCTCCAAATGCAACTGCCCACCTGCTGATCAGGTGAAATATGCCACCGGGACCCTGGAAGGTGCCGCTCTATCCTGGTGGAATGCGCAAGTCCAGATGCTAGGACAAGCGATGGCAAATGGACTTCCATGGGATGAATTCAAAGCAATGATGACTGAGGAGTATTGTCCTCGCAATGAAGTGCAGAAGCTAGAGATGGAGTTCTGGCAACTGAAGATGCAGGGCTCGGAAATCGAGGCCTACACCACCAGAACCCATGAACTAGCAACCCTATGCCCGGGAATGGTGAATGAAGTGCATAAGAGGGTTGAGCATTACATACGGGGATTAGTACCCAAAATTCAAAGTATGGTGACTGCTTCCAACCCAACCACAATTCAGCAAGCCATCCAGTTAGCTCATAAGCTAACTGACCAAGCAGTGGAGCAAGGACGTCTACCCAAGCAGGGCGCTGTGGCGAGCGTGCCCGACAACAAGAGAAAGTGGGATAGTGCCAACAACACCAAATCATCATCATCTTCTAGCGGTCAACCCCAACCTCAACAGCAACAACAGCCAGTTCAGCAACAACGGAGGTTCGACAATAACCGTAACTTCAACCAAACGGCTGCAAATAATCAAGGACCCAGTGGTTATGGTGGTAGACATCCAAAGTGCACTCAGTGTAATTATCATCATGTGGGAAGGTGTGATAACTTCAAGTGTCAACGCTGTGGTAAGATTGGACACGCTGCAAAGGATTGTCGTGGTGAACTGTTAAGGAGGCCACAACAACCTCAGGAAACTCCCAAAGGTTGTTTTGAATATGGGAAAGAAGGGCATTACAGGCGAAACTGCCCACAACTAAGGAGAAATAGTAATGGCAACAACGGCAATAGCCACAACAACAACAACAACAACGGTAACAACAACAATGGTGGAAATGGTACTGGCAACGGCAACAACAAAGATGGAGCCAAAGGGAGAGCCTTCGTCATTGGCTCAGGTGAGGCTCTAAATGACCCCACAACTGTTACTGGTAGGTTCTCTGTTAATGGTTGTTTTGCTACGGTACTATTCGATACTGGAGCCGATAGGAGTTTCGTGTCCTTAAAGTTCTGTAGTCTTTTAAGTGATATACCCTCTGCTTTAGAATCAAATACACCGTAGAATTAGCCGACGATAAATAGATCCATGTGACGCATATCCTTAAAGATTGTAAGATAGAACTTGTTGGTCATACTTTCGCTATAGATCTTATGCCTGTTATGCTGGGGAGTTTTGATGTTGTGATAGGCATGGATTGGCTCTCTAGCAAGCAAGCGGAAGTTATATGTCATGAGAAGATCATACGAATTCCTGTTGGTGACAAAATCCTTACAGTCAGAGGTGATAGGAATGGGGCTGTGATAGGCATCATATCATACATGAAAGCCTAAAAGTTATTACGAAAGGGTCGTGTGGCTATTCTAGCACTCGTAACCGGTAAGCAATCGGAAGAAAGGAGAATGGAGGATATTCCCATAGTGCCCGACTTTCCAGAGGTGTTTCCAGAGGATCTTCCTGGATTACCACCTCATCGCCAAGTGGAATTCCAAATCGAGTTGACTCCCGGCGCAGCCCCGATTGCTAGGGCACCTTATCGATTAGCACCGAACGAACTACAAGAGTTGTCATCACAACTCCAGGAGCTTTTAGATAAGGGCTTTATTCGACCTAGTACATCACCTTGGGGAGCCCCTGTCCTTTTTGTTAAGAAGAAGGATGGCACATTCCGGATGTGTATCGATTATAGGGAGTTAAACAAAGTAACAGTCAAGGAGCGATACCCTTTACCTCGTATCGATGACTTGTTTGACCAGCTTCAGGGATCAAGTTATTATTCGAAGATTGACTTGAGATCCGTTATCATCAACTTAGAGTCCGAGAAGAAGACATTTCCAAAACTGCGTTTCGTACTCGTTACAGTCATTATGAGTTCTTGGTCATGCCTTTTGGGTTGACTAATGCACTTGCTGTGTTCATGGACCTTATGAACCGTGTGTGCAAACCCTATCTCAATCAGTTCGTCATTGTGTTTATCGATGATATACTGATATATTCTAGGACCAAGGAGGATCACGAAGAGCACCTACGAATGATCTTAGAACTATTGAAAAAGGAACAGTTGTACGCCAAATTCTCTAAGTGCGACTTTTGGATACGAGAAGTGCAATTTTTAGGTCATATTACTAATGAGAAAGGGATACATGTTGATCCTGCCAAAATTGAGGCGATAAAGAATTGGACTACACCCAAAACGCCGAGTGAGATAAGACAATTTCTGGGATTAGCAGGTTATTATCGACGATTCATAGAGGGATTCTCTAAAATCGCACAACCTCTCACAGCCTTGACTCACAAAGGAACGACATACAAATGGGGTGAGTGTCAAGAATCGGTTTTTTCAATCGATAAACAGAAACTCTGTACTGCCCTGATATTAGCACTGCCAGAGGGAACGGATGACTTCGTGGTGTATTGTGATGCATCCATTCAAGGATTGGGTTGTGTCTTGATGCAACGAGAAAAGGTGATAGCCTACGCCTCGAGACAATTAAAGGTTCATAAGAAGAACTATACTACCCATGACTTAGAATTGGGTGCAGTGGTTTTTGCCTTAAAGATTTGGAGACATTACTTGTACGGTACCAAGTGCACTATCTACACCGATCACAAGAGTCTTCAACATATCTTTGAGCAAAAGGAGTTGAATGTGAGGCAACGGCGTTGGGTGGAGCTACTAAATGATTATGATTGTGCTATCAAGTATCATCCCGGAAAGGCGAACGTGGTTGCTGATGCTTAAGCCGGAAGGAAACAGCTAAACCCAGACGGGTGCGAGCTTTACAGCTTACTATCAGTACTCAACTGCCCGAACAAGTTAGGAGGCACAGATAGAATCTTTGAAAGCAGAAAATGTTGGTTCTGAGTCGTTAAGGGAAATGGATAAACAACTGGTGGTGAAGGAGGATGGAATTCGGTATTTCATGGATAGACTTTGGGTGCCTGTCTATAGAAATCTAAGGGATTTAGTTATGAGTGAGGCACACAAATCTAAGTATTTTATACATCCTGGATCCGACAAGATGTACCATGACCTAAAGGCGCACTACTGGTGGCCTAACATGAAGGCGGATGTAGCTACGTATGTGAGCAAGTGTTTGACCTGCTCGAAAGTAAAGGTGGAATACCGAAAACCATCCGGACTGTTGCAACAACCCGAGATACCAATGTAGAAATGGGAACAAATCTCCATGGATTTTATTACCAAGTTACCTCGGACTAATACTGGTTGTGACACAATATGGGTTATTGTGGATCGATTGACAAAGTCTGCTCATTTTCTTGCAATTAAGGAAACTGACAAGATGGAGAAATTAACCCGACTATACCTTAAGGAGATCGTTTCGAGACACGGTGTACCAATCTCAATTATTTCTGACCGCGACGCTCGTTTCACGTCACACTTCTGGCAGTCATTGCAGAAATCTTTGGGTGCCTGATTAGATATGAGTACTGCTTATCTTCCACAGACGGATGGCCAGAGTGAGCGTACCATACAGACATTGGAGGACATGCTACGTGCTTGTGTGATTGACTTCGGGAATAATTGGGAAATTCATCTGCCATTGGTGGAGTTTTCTTATAACAACAGTTATCATACTAGCATACAGGCAACACCTTTCGAAGCGTTGTATGGGAGAAAATGTAGATCACCAGTTTGTTGGGCGGAAATTGGTGATAGCCAGTTAACAGGTCCCGAGTTAATTCATGAGACAACCGAGAAGATTGTACAGATACGAAACCGTATGGCTGCAGCTAGAGACAGACAGAAGAGTTATGCTGACAAGAGAAGGAAACCTTTAGAGTTTCAGGTTGGTGTCAAGGTTTTATTGAAGGTCTCACCATGGAAAGGCGTAGTTCTGTTTGGCAAACGAGGAAAACTAAATCCGAGGTACGTTGGACCATTTGAAATAGTGGAAAGAATAGGTCCAGTGGCCTATTGACTAGCCCTACCTGATTCGCTAAATGGAATCCATGATGTATTTCACGTATCAAACCTAAAGAAGTGCATAACTGATGAAACAATGGTCGTACCACTAGAAGAAGTTCAACTGGATGAACAATTGCGTTTTATTGAAAAACCAGTCGAGGTGATGGACTGTGAGGTGAAAACACTTAAGCAAAGCAAGATACCCATTGTCAAAATCCGTTGGAATTCGCGACGTGGACCGGAATTCACATGGGAACGAGAAGATCAAATGAAGCTTAAGTATCCTCAACTATTCAAAAAGACGATGCCAGCAGACGAAGGTATTGATTTAAATTTCGGGACGAAATTTCTTTCAACATGGGGATGATGTGACAACTCATCCAAAACTCACTCGATTTCGATTTTCTGTGTGCCAATGCAGTAGACCAGTGATGGAACACTTTCACCATGTAACGCAATTTTTGGGACGAAAATTCTTTTAACATGGGGATAATGTGACATCCGGTAAATTTTTGTTACCAAACTCCGTTAGTTCCGTTAAGTCTTGCATACACGTGTCGTAAGCACACACTAGTTGTCGTTTAACATTGGTGACCTAATAATAATTAATAATGTTAAATTAATGATAATCTAATTGACATTGTGATTATGGTGTTATGTTTATGTGTTTGCATGCTTTAAATGTTAATTAGGAAATTAGTCGCGTAACGTGGAAACGTGCCTATTTGTTCATATGTCTTGTGTTTTTATAAAGATAAAATATATTATGATTATTATTAGTTTATATCTTTATATTATTAAGTTAAAAACACTTTACAAAGAGTTTAAAAGCTTAAATTTTTATAAAATATCAAATTACAAGGGTTTAAATGGTAATTATGCAAATTAAATTAAACAAAACAACCAAAACCCTAATTCCCACCCCTATTCGGCCGAAAACACTCCTCACACACCCTCACCATTGCGAATTCGACCAAGAACAAGCCTCAAAGCCTCTGATTTGTTCGATTTCAAGGATTACTACACGTTGGAATCATCAATTACAAGTTAACACACGTTTAAAGGTTAGAACTTTACAAGTTTTTGTGGGATTTTCTTGGTGGCCGAACCCTAATCCGTTTATGGTTGTTCATGGGGTCGAAATTGATGTTATTTGATGATGTTAGTATGTTAGTTGGATTGTATACATGTTCTTTAACGTTGATTATGCATGAATGATGCGTTTTTAATGGATTGATCATGAACTTTGATTCTAGACAAACCCTAATTCGAAATTGATGAGATTATGTATGATTGATGATTGTTTGATGAATGTATGATGATTAGTAGGTTGTATGAATGCTAGGTTACATTGATCTTGCAAAAAATTGATGAATTGAAGTTGGTGTTCATAGGTTACTAATAATAGTAACTTTATTTTCATGACATGATGAGTTGATGATGGATTGATGTTGTTGATGTGTTTATGATGATGTTTACGTGTTAGATTGTTGATATGAATGCTAGAAGCCTTGGAATGGATGTTGTTGTTCATATCTTGCCAAAAGTGGAAACTTTTGTTCATGATGATTAATGGATTATGATGATTAGGCATTGTTTATCATGTCTAGATGTTGTTATGAGCTTGAGATGGTATAATTGTGATGAATTCATGAATACATTAAGTGTTTGATAGATGTTGGAATGTACTTTCCCAAAAAGGAAACTTTATTTGCACAAAGTTTGAAAGGTGATAGTTTGAACATGTTTGGGATATTAGGAGCATGTTAGTATGTTCATGGATGAATTCTAATATGGTAGAACATGTTAATTTAGTTGTATGGGATGTTTGGATAATCATGGGTGATGTTTGGACTTTGATGATCATGTATGATATTGATGTTGGTTAGTAGTTAAGACATCATGTTTGGGACTGGAAATTGATTGTTATGGTGTATGTTGAATGCAAAGTACATGGTTAATGAATGTGAATGTGATCATCATACACACGTGCAAATCTAAGGCCCCTACTTAGTAGGATTGGCAGGGTTTAGGATGTGAAGTCGTGAGTGGCTTCACATGGCATGTGGTGCGTGATTTGATCTTTGTGTGGCATGTTAGTTATGTTATAACTAGTGGACATGTTAATGTTCTAGATTCGCATGACTTGTATGATACTTGGTTGTATGATGATCTAAGTGATACACCTGGATAATGTAGCATACATATGATCTATTTGAATGTTAAACATGTATGATATATGTGTATGATTGCTTGAATGGTTTACAACACATAAAGTCACCAACGGGTCACCTGAGTCAAACGTGTCTGTTTCTGAAACCTTGAGTCTTTGGTTGTAGTGTGCTTAGGGTTTCACATGTTCTTTGTTTACACGTACTTATGTACTTACATGATCTAGGTAACCTTTGAAGGTTGTCTGTCCACTCTGTCTATCAAGTAAACTCTAAGTATTCATTACGTGTATCAGGTGAGTTCTTGCCCCACTCTACTTAATCTCTTTTGGGGGAGATAGCATACTGGTAAACTACAAACGCTTTATATATTCAAGTTGTGTATAATATTAATATAGTGTTGATATCATGGAAAAGTCCTCACACTTTCGAATTGTTAATATTGAATAGCGGGGAAATTTGGGTAGTACTACTGGGTCTGACGAGCCCCACCTGTGTGACTCGAGGTCAACCGGGTGCAATTTGTCCTATTGAACATTGTCACGACCTGTTAAGTCGTGACAGGAGGCAACAACGTAACACAGTCAGCTTCAATTGCGAAATCACTATGAATTAATATTTATTGTTAATGGACTAGCTATCTGTTACAATGCACTACTTTTATATCTCTACTATTAAACTGCTTATGTTTGAATATCACTCTTGAACTCACCAACCATTGTGTTGATATTTTAGTATGCTATTCTCAGGTCATTAACTTGCTTGCCTTTAGGAGCACCACACGAATTCACCTTGCATTCTAAGACTTGGTCTTCAAGACATCTTTATTGTTTTAATAGTTAATGTTTACTCATTTGGGTTGGCGCATGTTTTGCCATAGTATGCATTTATATTCTTTGGGTTGTTTTACAAAACGCTTCCGCACAGTTTCAAGTTTAAACTTTGGTTGATTTTATTTTAATTGTGGCATATAGAGTCGTTCTGAGTAACTAGTGACTGTGATTCTGGTTTGTTCACACGCCTCGCGGTAAAACTCCGCACATGGATTTTGAGGGTGTGACAAACTCAGCTGGTGTGTAAAGATAATGAATAAAGAGAACTGGTGATAGCGCAAAGACAACCCTTCAAAGGTTACCTAGAACACACAAGCACATAAGTACATGTACACAAAAAACTTAACAACCCTAGGTTAACCCGTTTGACCCGTTGGTGACATATTAATTGGAATATTGTTTAATCATGCATATCAACTTATCATACATGAATATCATATAAGTTATTCACGTGTATCACATTATCAACCCAATTTCTACCTAGGTCATCATACAATATTAGATCATCATACACTTATGCAAATATCAAACAACCAACATGTTCAACACAAATATATATACATCATAACTCTTAGTTCATATGTGAAGTCTAATCATGCACTACATTCCATGTGAAGCCACTCACGACTTCACATCCTAAACCCTGCCAATCCTACTAAGTAGGGGCCTCAGATTCGCACGTGTGTATGACAATCATAATTACATTCATTCACTTAGTTCATTCCAACCAACATTCATAGTGACAATATCCCAAACATGGTCTCCTAATCACTAACTATAATTCATCATCATGTATAATCACTACAACCTATACTCCTTATATGATCAACAAAGCATCCATGTAACTCAATTAACACATTCTATCACATTAAACATCATCAACAAATACTCTAACATGATCCTAACATCATAAGCATGCCCAAATCACCATATCTAAAGTTCTACAAAAATAAAGTTTCTTTTTGGGAAAGTAACACCCAAAAGTGATCTAGCATCTAATTTAATCATAATTTCATCAACTTTATACCTAATCAAGTTCATAACATTCATTATAACATGTTAATCATCACCAAATCACCAAAATTCTCAATCATTATACACAAAAGTTTCTACTTTTAGTATGTCATGATTAACACCTCAAATTCATGGATTTTCTTGCACAATCCAATTAAATTAACATCCAAGCATTGTATCTAACATCATAACATCATCAAATTATGAATTCCAAGAACAAAAAGTTTCATCTTAAGGCAATTTATAAACTACAAGATTAATCCATAGATTTTTTTGCACAATCAACATAATCTAGCATTCATACAACCTAACTAACATCATATTAACATCTAACAATCATCAATTTTATGTTTTCATCACCAATTTTCGGATTAGGGTTCATCTACATCAAAAACTATGAACAACCAATCAAAACTAACCTCTAGATGTGTAGAAATCAATAACTGAACTTGTAAAACACCTTGTAATCACTTATATCACTCAAAATCCGAATGTTTGTGTGTGTTATTGCTCAAAATTGAATGGGATGGGGTTCGGGATTGGTTTCGACCGCAATAAGGGTTTGGGGTGGGGATTAGGGTTGTAATTTAGGTAATATTTAGTTTAATGGTAATTACAAAATAACCCCTTTATTTTATTTTATAAAATTTATCTTTTTAACACTTTTTAAATAATTTTAACTACAAGTTATAAGTATTATTAGTCAATAATAATAATCATAAACATGAAATATATAAAAAAATAAATATTTAAAATTCTATAAATTCATGAATCACATAATCACAACTAATAATCAACATTATTAATTAGATTATTATTGTTTATCATAGATTATTATTATTAAGTCACCAACGTTCAACGACAACTAGAGTATGCTCACGACACATGTATGCAAGACCTAACGAAACTAACAGAGTTTGATAACGGAAAATTAGCGGATGTCACAGTTGAAAATTTAGATGTGCAATATTATTTCCATTAAGATTAGATGTTGTTTTTGCTTTGTTGATGATGATGACTCTAGGGTCATCTAACATGTGGTTGTGATGGTTTCATGAATTTGGTATTGCCTAATGACCCTGAAGCTTTTGATGATATATGGTTGTGTTGTCTCTGGCTTGTGCGTGATAAAAGTTTGCTGGCTTAATTGATCGGAATAAAAACATGTTGTTGTCTTGGCGTGACAACCATGTTTTGATGGATTGCAACCATTGATGGTGACCAAGTTTAAGTCAAAATGTTATTATCGTATATATTTTAAAGAGAGTGGAAATGAATAGAGAACTTTGTGTTCTTCTGGCCAAAATCTATGATCCATGGCGGATTTGTAGTAATACAACTCAATTAATCCAAGCCATGTTTTTTTAGTTGGCATTTGGATATACTGTTGAGCTCGGTTACTTTGTGGTTGTGATGATACACCGAAATTGGTGTTGGTTTCCGACTTGGCAACCATTTCTGGTTTGCAGCTACAACCCGCCATTGGTTCTGAGCCAACCTGTCATTTCTTGTTGCATTGGTTCGGTATCCATTTTTGGTATTCAACAGCACCCGATATAAACCAGGTTTTTCGACGTGCAACGCGCTCGTGGATAAACGCAACTTTTCTTGAAAAAGTATTTTTCAGAAAATACTGAACTTTTTTTTGATAAAGAAACCGAGCATTGTGAGAAACAAACCAAAATATCATGTTTACATAAGTAGTGATTAATCACAATGTTTAATTAAAACATCAAAAATGCTTCACAAATTAGTACGTTTGTTTGGTAGGCAAAACATTTGGCTCGAACTAAAGTGAGAGTTGGTTGGTGGATAAATTTTTTATAAAGAACTTGCACAAATTTGGAGGAAAAAATGGTCGATTTTTATAGTGCTGGTAATTTCTAATATATTTAGTACACGATTAAACATGTTTAATAATAATTATATTATTAATGTTTCTAAGTTTTTAAAAATATTTAAAAGTAGGAGGCTAGATTTCATTATTTATCATTCTTGATTCATAAAATATTATAAAAAAATTTATAGGCATGATATAGGTAGTTAAACAAGTTATTTTCATATTTTGATACGTGTAAGATCTGTTTTATCAGCCCTAAATTTTTTAAGAAGGACGTGATGTATTTGACCTTTGCGTACTCATGATCGATATCCATGAGCAAGTAAATAATATGTGATGTAATAAAAAATTTAAAATCACATATTTTTGGATTTATGAAACAGGAAAAATGGATGGGTTGCGTGTTACTACATATCTAAGCATGTGAATATTTGATTCTTTCTACGCACTATGTTGTTCGACGGAAGTAAAGCCACCCGTGACATTAAATAGTCCAAAATTAAATTATCAAATTGAATACTTAATTGTTATGTTAAACAAGGTGTTGTTTATTATAATATAATATAATATGTTTATTTCATTATAATTTTTATTGCTTATCTATTACTATTAATCTACTTGGTCGGTGGATTTTTTTATTTTTATTTTTGGTTTTTGTGTGTGTTTTTATAGGGTTTGTTTTGGGTGTGGTTTTGAGGTTTAGCAGTGGGGTTTTTCTTGTGGGACTTTGGTGTCTAGACACGTTTCTTTGATGTGTGTTTCGATTATGTTTGTTTATATGGTTCGTTTGCGTTGTCTTTCTCCGGGTTCCTACTTTCTTTATTTCGTTATCGATACCCTGATGATTCTCGCTATTAAGGTTTAGGTTTTCCTTTGGATTGTGTCGCTTTCTTGCGGATTTGATTTTCGTCTGTTTTGTGTATAGTGTTGGGCTTTGATTAGTTTTGGGTTCTGTATGTTCTGGTGTGTTATGAATTTGGGGGTTTGGTGTGTTTACTTTGTGTATTTTGTTGTTTTATGGTTTCGAACCTTCTCTTTGATTTTAGTTATTGCTTAGAGTTACGTTAAAACTCGTATAGTCGCGGCAATACGCGGCGCCAAAACTTAGTTTATATTAGTAATATACCCCTATATTTACTCAAATCTCAAATGAATTTATTTAATATAATTATAATACAAGTGTGTTAAGATAATCTTTTAATTTATTTGCTTAACAATAATATAGTAGTCAAAATAAAAAAAATATAAAAACCAACATATTTGTTTTATAAATGTCTCTTAACAAATTTCAAACGTAAAAGACCAATATAAATTTTAGTTTTTATGTTATTTGCCCTTAAAATAACTTATTCTTCGGTCTCAAATAAAAATAATTAAGGATTAATAAGTAATTTTTAATTTTATATTTCATAATATAAATGCATATGTTTAATATTAGTTAAAATAAAATAACGCTATCTATAAAAGTTATTTATATTTAGATTTAGCTAATTAATAAAATTATTTGGCATATTTAAAAATTCTATAATGTCACTTGATTTGTTTTATTAAGGTACTTTTTCTCATTGAAGGGTCTTTAAGAGCATTCACAAATTATTATTTTTTTATGTGAGTTTGTATTATATATTATAGAAATGGTTGGAATGGTTGTAAGTAAAGTAAAGAAAAAATTATGGGGGTTGTATCGTGTTCTTCAAGAAAGACGATACAACTCTTATAATTTTTTTAATATTTTTTAAAGTAGTTGTGAATGGATGAGTAGAAAATATAATGATAAAGATATGAAAAAATAGTATCTAATTTAAAAATAAAAAGAAAAATAATGATTTTAGTGTAATTATAAAGATATGGATAAGAGATGGATTGTGAATTCTCAAATGATGGATATTAATACAAATTTAACATTGAAATTTGATAGAAGTGTGTTTGCCTTCAGGAAACTTTTATTTCACGAAAGACCTAAAGTACTTGTTTTTATATATTATACATATACTTAAATTATATTATACTTCTACTTAAAAACCTAGGTCGGTGAAATAGTAATAAACCAGGGGTCCGGTCCGACCACCAAACCTGTAAGGCGTCCGGTTCGACGTCCGATCCGGTTATGAAAACATTGCACCCAACTCAACCCGAGATGAAACATCCTACATAAGCATTTTTGGTAGCAACTATGGCTGTAAACTCGAGCTCCACGGTGGAGCGAAAACAATTTAACATTGTTGCGCTTTGTAATCGCTCTATTATTTCATTTTTATTAGGTTTTGTTGCTTTTCCAATAGGTGTTGACGGTTGCTAAGTAAATATAAGATTGAATTGCATAATCTATTGAAACAGATTTAAATTGGTAATGCAGTGAATGTTTTTCTAGTATCGTATGATCTTACCATCTTGCATTTTAATTTATAGTTTAAAATATTTTTATTTATTGAACGAAATTAGGTGTTTTGTTACATTAGAGGTGTACTCACCTCTTGCAAAATTGCAGGATAAGGACACGATCATCAAACCGTAGTTTGACCCTTCTTCAACCTTGCGCGTACGGGAGTCTTGAGCACCGGGTTGCACGTATCTTTTTTTTTTAAATAGTGTTTTTGTACAAAATGTATTGTTTTATTTGATTTAGTTATAAAAAGAAGGATTTCATATACAAAAGTATAAATTGAATATTAATAAATTAGAAAAAAAAGTAAGACATATATGAAGTCATAAATGTAAAAATAAAGAGAAGAAAAAGTAACATATGAAACCATGAAGGTATCAATGCCAGTTCAATAAGCCTGGTCCAAGTAAATGTAAAAGTTTTTAAAAGATAAAAGCAATAAGCTTTGAATTATTGGCCTCAACCGATTGAAGTTAAGAGACTAACCAACTCTAATACTCTCTTTTTCTTGATTATTTTTAAGCAAAATTATCTAAGCTACATTACATGTGTATTGTTCCTCAGACTTCTGTTTAGTGGTAATCATTACTTACAAGAAATCTCATAAGAGATTTGAGCTTAGAAAATATTATATTTACTATTTTGCATACGAGTTGATAAAAAGGAGCCAATAGTTATTCCAAGTTCTTTCTGTAAAGTTAAAGTTACTTGTTCCGTAAGATCTTTTAGAAGGTGACACAGATGACAGTGTATAGTTTTGAAGTGTTGATGCTTTTGTCTACTTTTTGTCTTGCTATAACTCCGTATAGGAATTGACAAAACCATGTAGTTAGTTGACATCATGTTTAATACACGTCATGCATAATCTGATTTGAATAGAATGTTAGTTTATAACTAGTGTTAAGCAGCGGGGGCGTAAAACAGTACCAAAGTAACATCAATGACACATCACCGTCAGTATCCACCAACATCGAAAAAGCTTATATTAAAAAAAACAGAAAAAATAAAACCGAAACGAAAAGGTAATTTAGTTTTTCCCCTGTTTTACGTGGGGGGAATTTAGTCGGTTTTCTTCGTACTATGTATTGTTATCGTGTTCATTATCGTTATTGGTTGTCGAAAACATACAATCGAATGCCGAAATCTATAAATCGTCTCAGTAGCATCAAACCACACCAAAAATACAAAAACTACCCTCTAAAACCAAAAAACCGCACAAATATGCCAAAACAGCCCAAAAAAATAACAAAACCGCTCAAAAAGTACCAAAACCACCTAAAAAGACCAAAACCAACTAACCGCCCTAAAAAAACTGCCCAAAAAATACAAAAAACCGCACAAAAAGATGCAAAAAAACCGCCCAAAAATATGAATAAAACCAAATTATGCAAAATGTACAACCTAATATACATAACAAAGTTGATAATTAATATTATTTAAATGGTAACAAGTTTATATACATAATTTATAGCATACAGTTGTTTAGATTATTAACTTATAATCGTTTCAAAATTATATACCCAGGCATATATATAATATATAAAAGTTTATATATAAATATATACAACACCTCAAAATTTTAAATCGAAATACTAATCATAATTTAAGCTACTATTATAAACGTGTAACGGAAGCTGTTACGAGTCACGGATCTGACCGCGCATGCCCACGCTACGCGCACGTGCGCGTGTGCGAGTGCGAGTTAAGGGTTTGCACCTTTCGCGAATCCATTTAGTGTGAAACCTTAGAAAATAATATAGACAAAATGTTATAGAATATAAACAATTTTATATTCTTTTTTTCCTCCAACATGGGATAACTTCCCACACAATTAATTCTTAATATCATTAACCACATTAATTTTCATTTAACACATTAATTTATTGATTAAATATTAATAACCATATTAATATTATCAATAAATTTCCATAACCATACATTGTGAGTGTTGTTATGATACTTCAATTTATTTACATTGTAGATATATGTAAATAATGGTATGTAATATGTTCATAATTCTTTATATCAACGAATGAAAATCATGCATTTTCCTTTCTTTCTTTTTTCTTTGTTTGGTAGAAGGAGTTTAATAATTGAAAAGAAAATTATTAAAGTTTACAATCTCTAATACTATTAGTGATAAAGACACTAGTTTTAACCACTTTTGTTGATGTGAAAATGATGCTTTATCCAACATATTGTTTTTTTCAATTGGAGTCGTTATGTAACTAATTCCAGATATTACTTAATTTTAAATAATTTATATTTTCATTGGCTTTGATTATTAATTTTATTAATTGTAATACTCGACAAGATACACTAATAACCAATTTAAAGTTAGTCATGAATTTTTTTTTGTCCCGCTCTTCCATCTCATCGTGAATAAATCTTGATTAAAAAACAACATTAGTCATTTAGTTATCATATTAGTTACTTATTGAGTTTAGATTATTACTTATTTATTGATTTAACTATCTATAATAGTTTTAAAAATCTGTTTATTACCTCTCCTCATAGAGTCATAGTTAATGAGGTTGATGTTGGCTATCAATGAGGTCCTTTAAGCATTACCAACACATCCTTCTTTGCACATCCAAAAGTACACAGCGGCAACAGATTTTCATTGAATTTTAAAAACAATTATTTTCTCTCCAATGTTATGTCCCCTTTCAAATATTTTTTTATTTACACATCGTCACTCCCTTGTCACTTTATTTTTATGCTAAAGTAATAAACTACTTTTTCTTATACTCTTATGGTTGTGAAAGAATAGATTGTATTTATAAACTAAAAGTTATATAAATTTCAAGATTAAACACTACACTAAGTAATAAATTTACACAAACTAATCCTTAAATGTTACGCTAGCTCTAATTTCCAAATATAAGTTCTTTTGATGTGCTAATTGCTTGGAGTTCATATATGTTCGATCAATCCATTAGGAGAATGTCATGTCATGGTGATAAATTGTTCCATTTGAGTCTATGGGCGCATGAGCCGAGCTTGGGCTAGTAGTTTCTCGCCTTGGAGGCTCAACTCTTGAGTCTTTATATTAGTTGAAGAAGACATGATCATTGTATTCCCATTTGTATTTCTTATAGTACTCTTGACTTTTGGGTTAACATGACCTCAATGGTAGAATGTTTAATCATGGCTAAAGGTCATGGAAGCAAAAGTTAGAGTGTTTTACTATGGCCAAGTGTCATGTGAGCATAATGATGGAGCTCACTCTATGACTAGGAAGCCCTTCGGGGCAAATGTCTATGACCAGGATGTCTTTTGGGTAAATTTTAGAGATGGAGTTGATGAACACAGTTAAATACAGATGACCTTACAATGTATGATTTGAAAGAATGTTTGTGGAAATGCTTTGTTTTAACGAAAGTGTGATGTTTTGTAGAGAAAATCATTATTTTATTAAAGTGTATGTTTATTATAAACTTAACTCTTCTTTTAGTATGCATATTGTCACACCCCAACCTTGATGACGGAAACGTCGAGGAGTGAGAGTTAAGATCGTTCACAGCCACATAACGCTATTAATAATCCAAATATAATTTAAACATAAGTTTCAATTGTAACATTACAAACATAAATCTCAAAGAAATTAAAAGCATAACATAGAATGTAACAAATCATTCTTATTTCATTTATTTATCTAGGTCCATTCCTAGATGTGCAAGCTTCAAAGAGTAGATCACATACTTGAGGTATTCCTGAAACATGTTAAAAATAAAAGGTCAACATAAAAATGTTGGTGAACATTCCATGATTTTCAATACATAAGTATATAAAAGATGGCAATTCAAGTCATAAGTTAGTGAATAAAGTGATTAGGGATGTTATGAACAATGCAACAATCAAACCTCGACAAAGTTTTACAAGTCTCAAACGTTTACAAGATTATACGATCAGCTAAGTGTACTTGGATCAACCAAAGTAGGTTTGTCTTGCCCATAGATCTATGACTTCGCTGGGCTAGCAATAGTTAATGATTGTACATAACGCCATAACATGGTAACCACAAAAGTTCAACTAACCACAACTTTACAAGATGAATTGCCATAGGTTTACAAGTCTCAAATAAGTTTACAAGTGCAATAATATAAGTTAACATGTTTCACCCCAAAGTGTGAAAATAAGCAAAAAGGGGGTATGGAAATACTCACTTGATATAAGATGATAATAAGAAATTAAACGATGCTTCAATGATTTCTCTTACAAGATGCCTAAACGTATAGATTCCAAGATTAAGTTTGATAATAAGATTTAACAATTATACGTGAACTAGGGTTTCAATTGGAATTTGGGGGGGTTTTTAATAACTAAATCTAATAAAATAAAATAAGGCAGTTGATTATGTTTTGGTTAATTAAAGATGGAATAAATTAGTTGAAATTAAGAGCGAATATGAATGGTACAATAATCTTATTTTATAATAAAGATCAAGTATAATGCGTGAAAAGAAATAATTAACTTAATAATTAATTATTTAAATTTTGATGAAGGTAAATGAATATTTATTTAAATGACTTGTAAGATAACTTATAATTATTTAAATCATTTTTAAAAGTTTTTAAACCTTTTAAATAATCTTTATAAAGGTCTTATAATACCAAAATCTTATAATTTAGTATAAAGAATAACGAGCAATTATATTGTTTTATATATTTCAAGTTTAAAAGTAAAAGTTTTAGGAAATAAATTTACTAACCATTTATGAATATGCATGGTTAAATGAATAGATGAATAATTAAGTATTTAAATATCTATTTAAATAACTATTTGAACAATTACTTGTTTAACATGTAAGTTCATAATATTTTGAAATAATTCAAATTTGAACCATACTATTTTTATTGCATTTAAATTACATTAAAGAATTAATAATATTTTTATAAACTTTGTTATTCTTTAAAGTATTTGTATTTAAAATCATAAGTCTTAAAACCTTTAAAATTAATTAATTATTTAAACATATCTTATTTGATTTAAAGAAAACATTATAAAGTAATAAAAGATATTTTTTTGTAGTTTTTTTTATAATTAAAAAAAAAGAATATTAGTTTGTTTTAAAAAAAATGTGCAGAAATTAAATTAATAATTTCCAGAATAAATTGATTAACAACTATAATTTTTATTTTGATTAAATAATATATTAAGAGTTTATAAGGTTTAAAATGATCAAAACTAACAATAAAAATAAGTTGTGGGTGCCCGGGTTCGAACCCGGGACCCCATGTGTGTGGTTTCTGTATTTTACCGGTGGGCTATAAGCCCAAGTCTGGTTTTAATCTCAATTATAAAGTTTAAAAACATTCACTACAAAAACCCCAATCTCCCAAGAACCCTAGAATCGATTTGATTCCAATTGAACATCAAATTGATATTGTTAAACTAATCAAACATGGGGCTTTGATTCCCCATGTGAGTACGAGTGTATGTATGTGATTAACCTACTTGATTATGAACGAATCGAAGTAGAAGGATGATGAACAAGCCGCGATCGGTTGGAGCTTGAGTTCGAAGATTTGATGTTGATTAGCTTCAATTGATGACATACGTAGATTCCACAGAGGTATAGAATCAATAACCCTCAACGAGTTTTGATTATTGAAGTCCAGAAAGTTGATTTCGGCTAAGTTGCAGGTCGCGGTTATTGGGGTGTTTGATTGTGATGAATCTGTGGTTTCAGATGAAATTAGACTTGACATCAGCTTAAGACCAGTTAATCGTTCGATTATAAAACATTTAATTTGCTTATTATTAAGTGTTAATGATTGAACGGCTCGATTCTTGAATGTGACGGTTTCTCGGGTCATTCGAGTTCGTAACCGTGGTTTAAGCACGATTAAAGTCCCTGGACGGTTTCGAATGGTGCTCACGAGTCGAGTGGACCGTTTCGGGATTAGAATTCGAAGGGAATAAGGAGTTGCGTAGTCACCGGAGCCGTGGCCGGAGTTAGTGGCCGGCGAAGGTGGCCGGATTTACGGGAAAGAAGATTTGATTTGGTTTTATAACATATTTACACTTTTGGTCCCTCAAGCATCCAACTTTATTATTTTATGCCAGAAACTTTTATATTAAGTTTCAACAATTACAATTTAACCCTTATACTTATAAAACTAATTTGAATAATATATCAAATTAATTATTTGTTAATATTCATAATTTTTGTTAAGCTTTTAATCTTTATAATTTAATTATTTATCTTCACTTATAAAAATTTATAAGTTTATTTAAATTTCATTTTATAACTTTATAAATTATAATAAGATTTTTCCATTTAATTATTTATTATAAAATGATTAATAAATTTATATCCTTATGAAAAAGAATTACTTAAAATCCATAAATTATTATAAGTTGTCTAAACGTTTCATAAATGAATAACTCATAATTTAAATTACACATTTAATGCATTTGATCCATTAAAATTTACTATAATTTTTATAATAGATCTTAAAGATTGGGTTTTAACTTGGAAAAATAGCGGATGTTACACATATTAGGTTAAGCGTGATTGGTAAAGGTAGAGATTGAGGATGTTTGGTTAGCCATTTATACTTGTGTTTGATTTTTATGATAGATAAACTTTTTGTACCAGAACAAAAATTTGTGTTGAATGAACGATTTTGCTTCTTTATTTAATATTAAAAGTTTTAAGAACTATATGATTATGAATACACGAGGAGTCTCGAGTTTGGAGGCTTACGGGTTTTCATGATTTTCTGCTAATTTGATGGTTTTCATTTGATTTTTCTTGTTTGTGTGTATGCCTATACATAACCTACAATATGTAAGTATTATTACCAACACAGAACCTACAATGTGCACGTAAAGAGTTAAAAAAATTAAAAGCCTAACAACATATTAAGTTAATGGTTTTTATGTATAAAAACATATTGATTTATATGTAAGGAGTACAACAATTAAGAAAAATATAAACCATTAACCTAAAAGTTAAACAAATTACGTTTTGTTGTTTTATTCTTCGAATTACTTAGTGTTCTCTAAAGGACCTGATCACTGTGTCTGTATAAAGGTAGACCATCGTACAACGTTAATTTAACTTACAAAACGCATGACTACACAAAAATGTGGCAAATTGCTTGGGATCAAGGGGTATGTGTTGAAACATAATTATGCAAAAGTTAAATAGCTACGCACATATGATGCAACGTATACAACTAATTACGTACAATAATTACGTAATATATGTTAATTGTTACTCAACCTATGTTTATAACTATGCAACCTAATAACACACATCATCAAACAATACATTGCCATTTTTCTTAAATCGTTTTCGTAAAAGTTATATAGTAATATATACTTAAACTAAAAATAGTTAATTTGTAGATTTTATCTGAATTTTAGAAATAAATATAATAATATATAAAAGTTATTTGATTTTAAAAGATAACCGAATTAAAAAAAAGTCAATAATTTAATTGTCTTCCTTGTAAACATGACATCCCGCAATCTCAACAATCGTTTAACTAAATTAAGGAAAGTTGGATTTTAGTCTAAACTATTGAATATTATCCAACATTATACTTTAACTAACAATTTGATCAGTATTAGTCATAACTTTCAGTTTTGTTACTAATAATAGTCACAGTTTAATTGTTCGTTAACTACTTTATTTTTATATGATATATCACGTGACGTGTCTCGTGACATGACGTATAACATAGTTATAATTAAAAATATAAATATATTACTCAATTCCTTTTTCTATAAAAGATCATTTTCTATAGTTATTCAACGTAACAATATTTTAATTATGTAATATGTCATGTCACACCTCACATCACAAGCAACCCCAACGGCCATGTCATTAAAAAGTAATGGAGTTTACGAACAGCTAGACTAAGATTGTTATTAGTAACAAAATCGAAAGTTAAGATTAATAATAATCAAAATGATAGTTGGAATCAATATTTGTCACTAAACAATGGTTTAAATTAATAAAAATTATTTTCCTTCAATCAAATACATATCACTGATCACTTCTGTACGGTTAATTCCACTTGGTGTTTTGTGTTTGTGTATTATCACGAATAAGCATTAATCACCATATATTATATTGGTTGGTTGTGAACCTGTGGGTAAATGCAAAAATAATTAAAACAATAATTAAAATTATTTGTTATTCCTTTGTTATTAAATTATTGAGCAGGTAAAAAGTTGACATACCTTTACATGATCTGACCGTCGGAAACAAACAAGCTTAATCCAGATTTATATATAAAATTTAGTAAATATTGAAATCATCAAACCAAAAATATATTTAACAGAATATATTGAGCCATATTCTTAGACATTGATTAGTAATGAAATTATTATTATACATTCCTTTGTGTACAACATTTAATTAATATGTACTGAGATCCGTGTTAATAGACCATAAGAAACGTCTTCGTCTACATAAATCTGTATTAATAGAAAATTTTAGCGATCGAGTCACTCAACTTACAAACAGTTCATCGTCTTATATAGTTGATATAGAAGATATATTGTTACATATACCTTTCATTATTTATGACTGAAAAGAACTATTTATTCTGTTAGCTGTTTAATACATTTTTTAGTAAGATTGTCTTAATCAACTAAAAGCTAAGCCTAACATGACAGCTTATGTACAATAATATTATCTGATAAGGTTATTGAACAACCCAACCATTAAGTGGGATTTAATTTTTCAACTCAATCTACGAGTTTCATTAACAGAATATATTGAGCCATATTCTTAGACATTGATTAGTAATAGTCAAAGCATTAAATAAACTTTTAACGTCTATCATTAAGAGCTTAGAATAATACAATCACATGCAATTGGTTAGGGTTGAATAATATATATCACATGCATAAGTTAGGATAGAAAGCATAATATTTGTCATTCTAGCTATAATTAGATGGCATAGACTCTTATCTTTTAAAAAGAAGATTAAGTTTAAATTATAAGATTGGTTAGATTAGAAGTTGGTGTAGTTTAGAGGTATAAGTTGATAAGTGTGTGAGTCCTTGTTTCATTTCAGAATTTAACATTTTAGATTATATTAAATTGATTGTTAGAACCTTAATGTAAAAGCAACTAGAAAGAAAGAAGACAAGTGAATTAAAGTGAATTAAGTTTATGCTCAATCACCATCCACTTTATTATTTAGTTGATTGATCACTATCCTTAAGATAAAATGGTCTTTATTTTCTCAATGTTGGGTTAATGAGTAAGACCCTTGAAGGCTTTAACGTAACCTTATTTTCAAGAGAAGTAAGCAACTAACTCGCAATTTCTTTCTAGAAACATAATTTGAACCATATTTCAAGGTGATACTATGACGAGACTGAATATGAGATTATTTTTATTAGGAAGTGGTCTGGACAAGAAGGGTAACAATTAGACTATTTAGTGCATTTGAGCTATTTGAGCTCAAATTACTTGATAGAACTTACATTGAGTTCTTATACACAAGGAGCTTCAAGCATGTCAAAAAGAAGATGGCTCAAGATTATTTGTATTATTTTCTTCAATGTGTTAATCTATTAAAGCTTGCTGATGACAAAGTTAAAATGAGAAGAGCAGTGTCACAACTTGGCAATTACCCGAGTTTAATTGAGAACAACACAAGGATGGAGGCTGATTCTAGTGGATGTATGTTGATACACAGACATGGTTAAACTTTGTTCAGATGTGGGAACCCGTTGATTTGAGAAAGCTATACATTGCCGCTTTGAAGCAGATTAGCATAATGAAGATTCATGTACTAGATAGAAGTCAAACCTGAGAAGTAGAGAAGTTTGTTGAAACAATACAAATGATTCTAACTCCTACAACTGCAATTGTTCTAGATGAGCCTTTTTAACAACCTCCATCAGATCAAGATTGATGAGGCATGATAACATAGTCCTCAAGGGAAATATTGTCGTACCGTGAAAGGATTATACTTGTCAAATGCTGCAAAATTTATTCTGAAGAAATGAAGAGAAATATTGACTAAATGTCTTACTACACATGAAGAAATTAATGCTCAAGCGTACAAGTCTCGCTTCATACTCAGAAGACAAATCTTTTTGAGTATTTGTCTGCGCGTGACCATTTCATGCGCAAACAACAAGTCTTATAAGCATGAAATATCATCTACACTTCAACATTTTGTCTACGCATCAAGTCTATTTATCTATACATAAAGTATCTTTAACGAGATACTTCTCACTGATACTTTTCCGCAAGAATTATGTTACTAAGAAGTGATATAATTTTGTTTAAGATGGTTAAAAGTAAAAAAAAAATGTGATATTTGTTCACCAAAGTTGCACATTATTTGACATAATTTAATTGTTTGACAAGCTTTAGTTTTGGGGAAAATTACATATTGCAAAGAAAAGGTTCTCACATAAGCAAATTATTTTCAAACATTTTTTAAATTATTTTACGCACTCGTGAACTCTGCTTTTCCATAAAACATTTTTTTAATGTTTCCAGCCAAGATTCATTGCTCATGTTACAAACACAATAATAGAATCCAGCTAAGGTTCAAATATTTATAAACCAAAATTGGTGGTTCCAAGTTCCAACCATGTGAAACAAAGATTTAAGTGTGCCTATATATTGAAAAAAATCATATAAAACGTCCTAAGTTCAATAAAAAAACGTGGTAAATATTATGAACCATTAATTAAATCAATCTATTGAGTAAGATTGACGCAATTACAACATAAACATGTTAATTTAATTTAGTCTGTAAACTTTTTTAAATTTAATTTAGTCTATAAACTTTTTTAATATTAAATGGCTTTTATATACTTCATTATCTTAAAAGAATTATTATAATAATATCGAAATTTTATTCTTATGTCAAAAATTAAGTGTACTCATTGCTATATATAAATAAACGACTTTTTTTAGGGATGCATCTTTTTTGTTTCATCAATTTTGTTTATATTTTAAACGAGCTTCAGTAAAACCGTATGATACATGGGTGAATAATCAAAATTTTAAATAGATGAAAAACTTATTAATTATAAATTAATATTATAATATAAGATATGATTAAAATTACGTTTGAGCAAAATTCTAAATAAAAAAACAATGATATCAACTTTTTAAACTTATTTTTCAAAAAAAAAAAACTACGCATTTTGTTTCAAAATATTCCATTTTAAAAAACGGACGTTTTTAAAACTTTAATTATTATAACTCCCAATTCTAATTAACTTTTGTTTATAAAAATTTTACTTTTTAAAAACATCAATTTTAAAGTATTTTTGTATTTTTCAAAATATATTATTTTATAAAAATTATATTTTAGAAATAACATTGCTAAAAAATATATATATTTTTAAATTATTAAAAAATTAATTTAATCCCATAAAAAGTTAAATAATATTTTTAATAATTACATTAATTATTTAATAAGATAAAAAAGTGGGAAATTTTTGATGAAAATGAATATAATGCTACTATGTGTCCTCCTTAGTTAGTCGTTTATTAGAGTAGGAAGATTGTAACACTGAGCACTTTTATATACTTGTCTCAAACTCACTACAATGACAAAATCAGACTTGAATAAGTGTGCTTATTGATCTAATGAGTTAAAAATACCATCATATATATACATGTGCAGAGAAAATTATTAAATCAACCCCGAAAGATGGATGCATCATGTAATTCGTTAGACACATCGTTATATACATGTACATAGATCAAAACTCATTACAATAACGAATAAAATCTTCAAACTTGATGCACCTTCCGGTATATTTTACACACCCTTGTATACATTTGAAACAAACCCATTACAATAGCAGATACCATTCAATGATCTATATATTACTTTAAACTCTATATTATTGTATAAGACTTTATGCTTTATAAATATCATAAATCCATAAAAGAATATAATGTATCGTTATATTCTATTATAAATTCATTATGACGTCATCCGGTTGTTAAATTCGGTCTGATAGTGAACCGTAAGACGTCCGGTTCTATTTACGTCCGATTTTGAAAACATTAAAAAATGATATAAAAATTCTCTATTTGTATTTAATTTATTAGCTAAAAGAATTGAATAGTACATCTAAGAAAATAGTTAATTTCGGTAATGGTGAAATGAAATACAATAATATAATTTTTAAAGAGATGTCGTAACTTTAATAAAAGTTTATAAAAGTACAACAATCGAACTACAATTCAAATTCAAAAGTGCATGACGTTAATAATGAATACAATATATATTTGCATACTTTATAAGATTAAGCACAAATTAACAAAAAGGTTGTAAATATAATCTGTTAACAAAAATAAAAATGAAGTTTCAGTTACATAACATAACATGTAGTCAAACGTAAGGACCATCAAGACGCATGTTTTAAATAAATAATTATTAGCACATTCGTTACATAAAGGCTAAAGCTATACAATTATACATACACAGCTTTTATTAATATTCAAAGAATCAAAATGACACTTTTTTATGGTAAATTATAAAAAAAGATTATTTCTTTACATATAAAACGAATGATGGGTGATGGCATGAGAGACCAAATAACATAAAGACAGCTTTTGCTACACACAATTTCTTGATCAACCTCCACACCAAAGTCCAATAAAGATATGGGTTTTGGGTACCAAAGTAAGATCTTTCTTCTTCTTGTGCAATTGCAGCTGCTTGTGGTGGTACTTGTGGCTGAAACAGAAGTACTTTCACTATCAACATATAGCAATAATAATAATAATAGTTACACTAGTTCATTGAGAGGAAGAAGAGTGGGAAGAGGTAGAGGTAGAGGAAGAGGGTTATTGGGGTGTGATTTGTATAGAGGAAAATGGGTTGCAGATACTTCATATCCACTTTATGCAGCTTCAAGTTGTCCTTATATTGATTCTGAGTTTGATTGTCTTAAACATGGTCGATCAGATACTCAGTATCTTAAGTATGCTTGGAAGCCTGATGCTTGTAATCTTCCCAGGTGCATTATCTCTCTCTATCGCGTGTGCGTGTGTGGGCGCGAACCGTCGGTTCGTGTATGGTTAGTCATGGACGGAACTGTGTCCGTCTTAAAATGACTAACCATGGGCGGGGCTGGGCCTTAGGTTTTTTTTTTTTTTTTTTTTTTTTTTTTTTTTTTTTTTGCTTTTTTTGTTTTTTGAATTTCTGGTGGTTTGGAGGAAATATAATAGGTTTAAGGTGGTTTTTGAATTTTGATGTGCCAACGTGCAATCGTTTGACACGGGTTGGATTTTTTTAGAGTTCGCTGTTAGGAATAGCGGAATTCTCAAGAAACCAAAAGAGTTTTAATACTTTGTGAAAATTATATGTTTTCTCTACGACAGATAGAAATTCAAAAAAATTGCATGAATACAAGGGTTTTGGACCATGAACACTTCTAAAACTTCGTAAAAAGTGTATGTTTTCTCAAAAACACGCTGAAATTCAAATAATTTGCCTGAATTTAAGGGTTCTTCACAATTAACAAGTAAGAGCATGTTAAGATGTTGATGGGTTCAATAAATTTTCTAGTAACAAGTTTTCACAATTAAAAGAAAGGTCTTTGTTGAAATGGTAATAACGGATTTTTTTTGGAACCATTGAAAAGAACCGAACTCATGAGTCTTTAGGGTTGATGAAACAAACAAGTTCCTTCTTAGATGACCATTATGTTCTTTTGTGTCGATGACACAAGAGGTGATGGCTCGAGCCTAGAGTTCATGACATCGAGCTAGACTCGTGGACCCAAGTTCGGTAGCTCATTGATCAACTGCTATGGGGTCTATACTAGCTAGAATCGATTTACACAAGTACCCTTATCCATATTTATTGGACATTAAAAGCAAAAGAATTATAAGAAGTGACACTTTTGTAACAAATATAATTCTTCTTTATATGCTCTCTTATTTCTGAAGACTCAATAATTGCATCTCAACTAAACCTCCAATCATATAATTCCTATAGATTCCCCTATACCTTACATTAATATATTATTTACACATTCGACACTTAACTGATATTGATTCATCAAAAGCGTAACACCAGTAAAAAGATTAATGGGTCTGTCGCTGATATATAAATCACGACTAGACCCAAAAGAACATATAGCAGTGTCGAAACGATATTGTTTTATTAAAATTCTTGCATAATATCAAACGAATGACGATAGATCGAAATGGGTGTAGGTTCAATGGAGTTGATTTGTTGAAGAGATGGAGAGGGAAAAAAGTTATGTTTGTGGGTGACTCACTGAGTCTGAATCAGTGGGAATCGTTGGCTTGTTTGCTTCATGCGTCGGTGCCTAATTCAAAGACCACTTTTCTGCATAGAGATATTCTTACTTCTCTGGCTTTTCAGGTTTTTCTTTATTCTTTTTATGGAATTTTTATATGCTTTAAATATGTTCATATATGCATGCTTTTTCTTTTTACTTTTTGTCTCTTGTTTTTAATAGTAAATATAGCGAATCTATCCAATTATTAATCTGATTGTTTGATAATGTAATATGATAATATGACCTGTAAATGGTTAATTATGTTATTAAAATACAGGAAAGAGTAAGAGGTTGTTTGACAACTTTAGAATGATTAAGTGATGAACCAGTAAGAGGTCTGAACCATTAAGTGCTGAACCATTAAGAGTTCTGAACCATTAAGAGCTAGTATATCGTTTAACTATTCAAATGCAAATGTCTGACCAATTCAGATAAGAGGTCTCTAACCATTTAGCAGTAGACCTCTTAACCATTCAGCACTAGTATAATGCTTAACCATTCAGAGGCAAATGTCTGAACCATTCAGATTTTTATTCGCGAAACAAACAGTCTGAACCATTAAATGTTGAACCATTCAGACATCTGAACAATTAAGAAGCTATCAAACAACCCCTAAAAGTTGTATTTTTTGTGTGATATAGGAAGAAAATTATTGTTGTATTCACAAGTTACACGACCTAATAATTGCGTATAATCTGGCTAGAGTTGTAGATTTGTCACTTTTCAATGATGGGTGTATTTTCTATTGTGGTTATTTTGTCAAAATTTAAAAGTATATGATAACTGATATGTTTTAATATTGGGAAAACTCTCAAAATATTCCTTTTTTTATCCATATTTTCTCTTAAAATATCTCCGCCAAACAATTATCTCCGAAAAGGTTTCAACCGGACAGGATGTCGGTGCCTGTACATGTAGGGGCAATCACCTCGACAACGGAACCATTCACAAATAGACATGTATCCCTAAGTACGCGCCCGCCTGCGGGGAATAGGTGTACGCCTACTCGGTACAAGAGCCCACCTTTTCTCGTTTTTTATATATAGGTGTCTCGCTTGCTAGGGACACAACTATTTGTGACTGGTTTTGTTGTACAAACGCCCGCTCCTACTTGTATAGACGCCAACGTCTTGCCTAGTAGGGACATTCTAAAGAATGATTATTTGAAATGATATTTTGAGAGGAAAAAAAGAAAAAAAAACATTTTAAGAATTTTCTCTGTTAGTATATATATGTTAGTAAAATATATTATCTGGTTTTTTGTATGCAAATGTAATATTTAAGCAATTAGTGGGCTCCGGCGGGCCCAAAAGGCCCACCTTCGTCTGCAAAGGAGTGGTTGGAGTGGTGGTCAACTAAATAGACAAATTTGAAATTAATAATAATTAGTGCATCTTTGTTTGTGTTCGACGCATCTCTTTCATAAAACTTTTAACAATCATAACCTTTTAATTTATTAACTTATAAATTTGAAAATTGTTATTATTAAATAAGTGTAGTTCTATTATAATTAGGCTACTAACCCTCTGATCATATCCGGAGAATTTAAGAAATGAAGTCTTTTAAGTTATAACATTAATAAATTATATGCATTTTTACTTTTTATAAGTTTTTGATTAACTTTTGTGGGGTGTCTTCTTTAATTAATAAATATTTAATTAATTTTATTTTTATTTGTAGTAATCTTAAGCAAAATTTTAGTAACCTTAAGTTTGGAAATTT
Source organism: Flaveria ramosissima (assembly GCA_025215565.1). Taxonomy (NCBI): domain Eukaryota; kingdom Viridiplantae; phylum Streptophyta; class Magnoliopsida; order Asterales; family Asteraceae; genus Flaveria; species Flaveria ramosissima. The sequence goes on along the minus strand of CM046032.1, from coordinate 44,086,949 downwards.
TTTCTACTAACAACGATAAGAAAATAGTTAATTTTACACCATGTACTAGATATATTAAAGTTTTAATATATAATATTTTGAAAATATTTTCACGAATATAAGCTATAGCCTACTTTATATGTTTTTACTAAAGTCGAAGTTAAATTTTGTTATTATAAATTTATAATTATCAAATTAATTTTGTTTGAAGCAATAGATTAATATACTATTAAAAGATAAGACATATTTTTAGAACTTGAGAAAAATAAAATAGATATCACTTAATATCAATTTATATAAAAGTTACAATAATGTCATGAACATGATTGCCAAAAGTGAGATCAGCCACCCTGGTGTTGGGTGGTTACCATTGGAGATGCTGAACGTCAGAGGTATAGAAATCACGAGATATTATTATTATTACAATTATTATTATTATTATTATTTATTAATATTAATGTAAAAACTAAGTTTCACGAGCATGTTCGTAATGTGGAAGGTGATAAGAAATAGCGACAAAAGTGATTCCAGTCACACTCATGTGTCACGAGAGGTGGAGTTTTGTATTTTAGTACAAGAACATGACATGTGACCAACCTCAATATTTTGTAAGAACTTGCAAACACTAAAACAAGCATAAAAACAAATCCCCTCAAAAGTTTAAAGGTTCTTACTTATTTGTAACATATTATTATTATTATTAATGATTTTTTTTCATAAATTTTATTTACGTTTAATTGTGATGCGATTATACAACGTATGAAACTTTCCAGGTATGAAAAAAAGTATTTTGTTTTGGTTCTAGGATTTCAATGTGACGATATACTTGTACCGCACTCCATACTTGGTAGACATTGTGAGAAAAAGCATAGGACGGGTTTTGTGTTTGGACTCTATTAACGGAGGTGATACATGGAAAGATATGGATGTGCTCGTGTTCAACTCGTGGCATTGGTGGACTCACACTGGCAGTATGCAACCGTATGGTTCATTTCTTATTATTGTACTTGTGTTTTATGTAAGTCAGTTTTATGATATAAAATGTTGTGTTTTAATGATGTGACAGATTTGATTACATACAAGATGGGTCGACAATCTCTAAAGATATGGACCGTCTAGCAGCATACTACAAGGGTATGTCCACATGGGGAAAATGGGTCGACCTTAACGTGGACACATCTAAGACCAAAGTGTTTTTCCAAGGGATATCTCCTACACATTACATGTATGTACATCTCACATTATGCTTATTAACTTTTTAACCATGGTATATGTCGCTTATGAAAAATGTAATAAACCAGGGGAAAGGAATGGGGATCGTCATCAAGAAATTGTTATGGAGAATTACAACCGATAGAAGGATCATCATACCCAGCTGGCTTACCCGAGGCTCAAGTTGTTTTAAACAAAGTTCTAAGTAGCATTAAGAAACCAGTTACATTGCTTGATATTACAACGCTCTCGCAATTAAGGAAAGATGCGCATCCATCATCTTATGGTGACACAGGCGTCGATTGTAGTCATTGGTGTGTTCCTGGGTTACCTGATACATGGAACCAACTCATGTATGCATCAATCCTCAACTGATAGCTTGGTAAATTTCGTCATAGAGGACTTATTTTTACACACAATTAATACAATTTTAATTCGAGAATTTGTAAGATGGTTCATTTGTAAAGCTTGTGAACAAGAATTGCAATGGAATGAAATAAAGGCTAAAAGAATAGTGAGATTATGAAATTTGTAGTTGTACTTTCACTTATAGTCGAATATTTTGCTACTTGATGTTATGAGTATATACTATAAAGTAGTGACTCTGAAATCGGTTAATATAAAAACAGGTTTCAAGAAATATTCGAATGGTTTTTTATAATAACTGGTTTCTGGGTGTTGTAAAACCTAATCATTTAGGTTATTAACCAAACATGTTTACCGGTGGTTGAATAATAAATTTATAACAATACTTATTATGAACTCAATAAATTCCTAAACTTTTTTAAACTTAGAAATTAAAAAGAATATTGGTTCATTAAAAAAACATATAAAAGTGGAGATACATTTGTATATTTAATACATACGATTATTGTCAAGTTGCTATCATTGATTTTGACGTGTATATGTTTTAATCGGAGATAAGTTCAAGTACATGTCTTAATTAATGTTTGATTGAAATCGATGATTATGACATATACTTGAACATCCACATCGATTTTTATGCGATAATAAAGAGCTTTTTTTAGTGTTGATTCACTTGAGAAAGCACCAAAACACTCACTTACAATTTATACTATCTTATGGGGATAAACTGACCCAAAAAAAACAGTCATATAGTCGTCAAATAGCTAACGGTAAAAAAAAAGTTGGTAGATGGTTGGTTAAGCAATTTTCAAGTGGTTAAACGTACAAGATAGGAACCAACTTGGGATTTCAAAGTAAAACCCGTTTTGTAACCACCGTTAGGATCAATTAGTAACTTGTTAGGGGTTGTTTAGTAATTTCTGTATGATTAAGTGTTGAACCAATAAGAGGTCTGAACCATTAAGTGTTGAAGCATTGAGAGCTAGTATATCGCTTAACTATTTAAAGGCAAATGTCTGACCAATTCAGATAAGATATCTTAACCATTCAGCATTAATATAATGTTTAACCATTCAGAGGCAAATGTTTGAACCATTCAGACATTTTCTCGCGAAACAAACAGTCTAAACCATTAAGTGCTGAACCATTCAAACTTCTAAGCAGTTACCATTTCGGCTACAAACACGGGTCGGTTCGATTAAGCTTCTTTGTTTTTCTTGGACACCTCTACCATATAGAACTATAGAACATATGTGGACCGAAAGAAATTCAGGGGGTAGGGGAGGGCCGGAAGGGGATTAAAATGACACATTTAAAACTTTGAATCTATTAACATAGTTATTGGGCCAAAAGAAAAAAGCCCAAGGATTTGGGCCACTTCAAATCTGATTTTGGCAAAATTTTAACGTTCAAGGTTTCTGAAAATTGCATTCGACCCCAAAACTTTATGAAAATGCAATTTCCATTATTTTGCATGTTGACAAAAGCCTATGTTTTATCTCTTGAGTTTGATCTATGTTATTGTCGTCACATCTTGTCAACAATGCCATGTTATAGTTGTCCTTTTGGCCAAAGTATTACCAACAAGTGATTTAAGGCCAATGAACATTTAAAGTACCAATATCCTTAATATGTTTTTGTTATGTTTCAATGTATGGCACTAAAACTAGTGTGATGGTAGATACTCCAAAGAGGACCACTACAAATATCTGTATATAAAAGATTAATTACAAATTCTTTTTTGAAACACTACAAAAAGTTAGAAGCAAAAAATATATTAAAACTTCAAAAACTTAAAGTGTGAATGCACTCTCACCTCAAACGATAACACTATAACCAAACCATAATCTCAAGTTATGATAAATGCCTTTTTAACACTCGAACTTTTATATTCCACACTTCACCGGAAAATTCGGCATTTTAAGTTATCACTTTGACAGTTTAACCATAAACTCTTATGTGTTTGATTTGATATAATTTAACAAATTGTGTTTTAAAAAGCAAAAGAGGCACCGAGGCGATAGGGTTCTCGATGTCGAGACAAAGGCACATGCCTCACGTATGGGGTGAGCTCACATTTGTAAAATCTCTACTAGATGTTTTTTATAAATCATATTTCATATGGAGAATATATTGATACTATAGTTTGTAAAGTATCGATGATCTAATGATCTTTCCTATAAACAATGAAGAATTTATAGAAAAGGGAAAAGAAAACAATTAGGGATATATTTGTGGAAACATGATAAGACTAATAAATAAAATATACGAAAAATATATCTGAATATTTATCTGATGATAGTCCCTCTATAGTTTGGGTAGTAGCCGAACGAATGCACATAAATGTAAGAACTGAATCAAATTTGTTTTATAAATGCTTGAGAAGCCTTTTCGTGAAGATGTCAACATCTTGATAACCAGCAAGAAATTTAAGTATCCTTATGTCACTAACTTGGATTTTCTCTCTAACGAAGTGTACTTTGATTTTCACATGTTTAATCTGTTGACATTGGATTGGATTTTTGGATAGATATACACCAAATGTATTGTCAAGATAAATAATCACTGGCTTGTCTAGTCGGACATGTAGTTCAAGAAGCAAATTTCAAATCCAAGTAGCTTTGGCGATTGTGTTAGCGAGCCGCTGGTATTCAAATTCAACACTTGATCTAGAAATTGTTTTGGCATTTCAAAGACCATGAAACTAATGTCATTAAGATACACACGGTAACCATAGGTCAAGCTACATGATCAATGTTAGAATGGACTTTAAGTTTGACTGATTTGGAGCGTGTGATATGAAGAGAAGTGCATAGTACCTTTAAGATGTCTTAAAATCCGTTTAAGAAATCGGAAAAGTAGTTCATGAGGATCATGATTGAATAAACATACTCGTTATATGACACATGAAATCTTTAGTCAGGTGAATGTGAGATAACGAATAGCCCTTGCTAGACTTTAATGGAGAGAATTGTCTATTAAAGGTTCTCTGACGATTGAAATTAGTTTTGAGTTCGTGTCAACTAGAGATATTAATTGGTCTGCACTTGGTATTTTGCATGATTAGAAATATGTGTGCCATAAAATGATTGTAAGAGAAACAAGCCACCATTTTTGTTTTCAAGCGTAATGCTCAAAATTTAGATGTAGCAAACCGAGTTCTATCTTAAGAAATTCCATGGATAAATAGTGAATAATCTATCGAGTGACCTTTGATTAGAAGCAATTAAAAATGTCATCAGTGTAAAGTAAGAGATTATGCTTGTTATTCTCGTGTTGATAAATAAAAAGTGATGTATCATTGATGCTAATTAAAAATCCTAATTTGGTAAGATAAGTGACAAACTATTAGTACCGAGTCTGCTGGCTTACTTTAGATCATCTAGAGACTTTTGTAACAATCACACATAATCAAACTGATCTCAGACAAAGGAACTAGATGGTTGAAAAATAAATACAGTTTCTTGTTTTTGGCATCCAGTTGATGTATATGTAAGGACGTGAGGCCGCGAACTAAGAATGGTCGGATGGTGGTGATGTGTCGAGGTTTTTCAGAGTGTTAACACATTTAGTTAGGTGTTTTTATGTATAAAAACACAATTACTTTGAGAGTGAACTAAATTGCATGTGTATGGAGCTAAACAGATGTAATTCGAGTTATTCGAGAGTTACAATGAAAGCTGAAAACTCATGATGGAAACAAGACTTGAAAAAAAGAAGAAATAAACCCAAAGTGATGAGGGACGTACATTATGTCCCTATGGACGTAGTTTAAACATATAAAAATCTGCCAAATAGAGGACATAAACTAAAACGTACAACAGCCAAATGAGGGACGTAAATTACGTTCATGTGCTATCCAATGTGAAAAGTCAGCTTTTTTCTACCTATACCAAGGTCGATTTTTGGAGTAGAAAACACCCATAGATCCATCTTTTCATGCGAATGATTCCTACATCAACTGATTTCAATTTCTTGATGATCATGATCGACTAAACCACCCTTCAATCTTCTCTGGGTGTAGGGTTTGTGTTTATGTCATTTGTTTAACATTGGTTGTTCTTAGTTTGGTTTCGAGTTTGATTGTTCATTGGTAGATTTCTTTGAACAATTCTGAGTTGTTTTGAGTTTTGATCTAAGCCTTATCAATTTTGGATTCTGTACATCATAAATATTATGGGGTTTGGGTTTTGATTAGCACATTGAAATTGGTAGTTTGTGAATAGGTTTTCTTTTACAACCCATTCTATATCTATCACCGAAATTGATCAAACCAATACGATTATGTCTATGTAACTGTTTGTTAAGTGTGACTAGTTTACAACTTGTGTGTTTACAAACATGAGACCTACAGTGTATCATTATTCTAATTATTGTTTTCAGAATCAATCAAGTTTTTTACTTTACCGTATTGTTTTCTAATTCAATCTTTACTCCATAGTGTGTTTGCTAATTAAGTTAAAATCACTGAACTGCAATTACAATTTCCACAAATTCCTCGTGATAACAACCTTACTTACAAGTACTCGTATAGATGAGCTAAACCAAATTTAATTTATTTTTTAGTAGATCACGACAATCTACATTAGGTGGTTAGGTTAACCGTGGGACTAAATGTATCATCATATTCAATGCCAAGCTGTTTATTTTGCCATTAACAACTATTCGAGTATTGTACCTTTGAAGCTTACCATTTGTAAGGAAATTATGTCTAAATAACCAGATGCAACATATAATATTAGCATTTTTAGGTCGTAGTACAATTTTCTAAGTTTTGTAACACATTAATGATTGATATTCATCGGTCATGTTAGTGCACCAATTTATGTCATTAAAGGTTGAAAAATTAGATTTTAGTTGGTGAGGAGAGGGTTGAATGGGTTGTGGTGCGTAGGTTGAGAGGGATACATGTTCACATATAAACAAATATTTCAAAACATAATATCAATTATTTAATATTATAAACATAGTAATAATTTGATTATTATCTTCTAAGCTATCTTCACAAAAAACAATAAAAACCCAACAATAATCGGTGAAAAATACTGAAAGTCACTGAAAAATGGTGAAAATCCGAGTTGGCCGAGTTTGACCGATTCCAAGTAATGTTGACTGAGTACGAAAACCGCCTCGACACCTTACCAAATACCGAATACTCGGCCGTGTAGCCCGAGTTTTACAACACTGGATAGCATGCACAACCAACTACCCAAAGGTGGTTGTATGATGAGTTACGACGATAAAGAGCGGGGGATTCTTCCACTCAAAAAGTGGGTGGTAAAGAAGCAAGAGTGAGAAGATAATGCATGTTCTTCAAATTCTTAATAATCGCTGGCTGGACATGCAAGTCACAATCGGCCGGGAAGAGGAGAGATCAACGACGGAGCTACTAGCTACTAGTTGTACATTATATTATTAGATGGGTGTTGTATAGTGGTATATATGCCATAATCCAAGGATGGTAACACAATTACCATTTCGAACCAATATAGAGTAAATTGAGCAACACGAGGGAACATAAAGAATACCTTGGTTAACATCATGGTGGGCGGAGGAATGTATCAATGATTAATTTCTAATTGTGATCTATATGTAAGGTTGTATATATTATTAGCTTTAGTAAATCAATATATTAATATTTTGTTCTGAAATAATAAAATTTGTTTTAATATATAATAAAACATTAATATCAATTTTTAAAATTTTATTTTTAAACTTTTTTAGTAAAATAAATATTTTGTTCTAAAATAAACCAAATAAAATTGTCATTTTTAAAATTGTTCTATTATAACTCTCAAATTTGATTATTTTTTGTTTTTAAAAATACGAATTTTCAAAAATTTCGTATTTTTAAAAAAGATTTATGCTTTAGAAAAATTTATTAGTTTATAAAAAAATTATTTATTTAGAAATAACATTAATAAATAGATTTATTTCTTAATTTATTAAACCTAAAAAGGTGTTAAAGAATATTATTAGTAATGAAGGTAATTATTTAATAGGAGAGAGAGGCGGGAAATTTTAGTGAGAATGATTGTAATGCTGACACGTGTCATCACAAAATACCTTTTTATTAGAGTCGGTAGATTTGAATTTCTATACAGTTGACTAGGATAGTAAACGGGTCCCGATGCATCATAGATGAGCAATGTAGTAGAAATCACTAGGCGCTAGTCAAGCTGTGTGGTACCGATTAGAAATTAATCAGGATTAATCAAGATTAATCGGAATTAATCGGATCAGACTTTTGTACACAATTTTGCATGTCTATAATCTATAATCTATAACTTAGAATATATATATTTTATGTATATATAAGATTAATTTTAAACATTTTATGTTTTAATTTACAAGTTTAAGGGTTTAATTGTAAACTGGTGAATATTTAGGGGGTTAAAAGGTCAAACATACAAAGTTAATTAAATCATTTAATAAACTTTAACCATGCCGAGCCCCATTACCGTCGTTCTAGTCACCAGCGAGTGAAATCGCTGCCGCAATCAGGCAGATCAGGCACCGGAATTGATAAATCCGATGTGGTGAAATCGAAGCGGCCAACCTCCAATTAGCGATTAATCACCGACTAATCGGAGGCTAGTTGCGACTTTTGCAACACTGTAGATGAGATGAGTTCCCTTCATTAAGTTTGCATTGTTAATATCAAGATAGTAACCTGATCTTGCATATTATTATTGAACACAGGCAACAAGAAAATGAAATTCACTTCATTGCTAATCTTCGACAACGCAAACATTCTCGTAAGTTTTAACTATGATATCGAAGCTTGATATATATATATGAACTTGAAAATTGAAATACAGGATTAATGTATTAACACGAAAATTAAGAGTGCCTTCTTTACAGCAAAAATAGCCTGTTATCGAATGTTGAAGCTGAGTTTGCTACAGATAAAGAATGTTTAGCAAGCAGTAGACCTGCACGAGGGTTTTTGCTGTTGCTGGTTATCGCATTGCTTATGGCATGTCGTTACTTTATCACGCAACTCTTGGAATGCCCTCATTGTTTCAACATCAAATCCGCCTGCAAACTGTCAAAATCCAATATAAAACATTAAAAACTACTTCCTATTGTGCCACAACACTACAACTAGAGGTGCTAACGGGTTGTGTCGCGGGTTATTGGTCAACCAGACTAGTACCTGGAAATTTGACACATGCAAAAATCATGCTAGGCACATAAACTTGAAAGCGACCCGTATGACTGGTAAACAGATATTTTTTTTAACTTTTTGTATACTAATAATAATCTATGATCACAAATACAGATAGGTATAAAACAAACTATGTTCAAACTATAAAACTTGATGTCAATTTCTCTTTTAATACTAACAAGTTTAAGTATTGGCAAATCCCACATTTAAAAGAATTATTAAATAATAAATAAGTTAAGCGGATCAAGCTGCTAAGTTGACCAAACGACCCGGCCCGTTTAGCTTAACGTTTACACGGGCTCGACCTAAAAGGCTAAAACTAACCCACTCCGTTTAGACTACAATTTTAACCGCCAAACTTCACCTCGTGTTAGAAATTCACACGCCTAACACTGCATGAAAGGATGGTTTACCTGATGTACACGAAATGCAAACCGTACACCTTGAACAATCAACTCTTCTTCTTCTGGGCCACTAACCATCTCAAGTTCTGCAGATACTCTTTTCATGTACTTCATTGCTAATTTAACCGATGCAAGCTTGATCTACAAGTATGAAAAGCATCATCATTTCTCGTCGACTTTTTCATAGTATTTTCTAAATCGAAAAGAAAAAACGTATAGAAACAAACACAAAGACACAGAGTACCAACATGGGTATGGGAATCTAATTTGCTAGATGATAAAAGAAGTGACAAGATGCGGGCCAAATGAAAGGACTATGTTATCAAATCCAAACGTAAGAGTCCACACACATGTAGGCCCTTTCACCGGGCTAGTAAATAAGAATCTTGAAGCAAATGTACACATGATCAAGCATAATGTACAAGTGGTCATTGCAGGTTCCAAGAATTCGTGCAAGAAACATGAAATTTAAGTGTGAGACATAAAATCTTGGAGTTCATAAAAGGCCAACACCTTTCTCCAAGAACCGAAACTCCCAAATTAATATTAAAGTACAACATTTGCTGCATGGTGTACAAGTTACAAAGCAGTATTACTCTCACAAACATCTAAAAAGAAGATTGCGAATCCAATTCCTAGAGTGTTTTCACTTTCACGTGTGGGCGTGCTGGTAGGGGACCTAGTAAAGTGAGCAAAATCTTGAAAACATTTTTGATATTTTGGCATTTTGTGACCAAATCAATTTTATGTTTTATTGCCTAATTGTAGAGTGAACCCCATGGACACAACTTACTTTTTTCTTTTAGGGACCACTAACACATAATTTCTTGAGTACTCTAGTACTCTATGAGAAGAAAATGTTTTGCTAATGTTCATGATAATAACGGGCTAAAATGGGTTCAAGTCAAAATAAAATACAAGAGATAACATTTACGAGGTTTTATGCATTTTACCCGCATACTATGTAGTGAAAAGCATGACATTATGAGCAGCCTATTTTTTAAGAACAAATTTGGATAGAATGAAAATTTTAATGTGCACTCCCTAACTTGTAAAATATCATATTATCAGAAATAAAATCTTTAATGCATAGAATGCAATGCCTATAATGCATTTTTATATATACATACATACAATAGGAATCAGACACATGAACTGTCCCTGCATTTACGCTTAAAAAGTACTATATAGCCCCTGTATTTGGTTAAAACAATCAAACATTCCTTGCCCCTGTGTAAAATCTATGTAAAATGCTTATGCAATCCTACATTTATTATTGCTATTACAATTTTTATAATTATTTATGTCATTATTTATATATGTATAAAAGAATACTTATACATGCCCATAACATTTATATATATGTAAAAAGACAATACTTAATCAGTTGAAGAAATGAATGATTATTTTTACAATTGTCCGAAACTCAAAATTTGTTCTTTTTTAAACCCTCCTTGCATCAAGTTACTACAGAAGGATGTTTAAAAACAAGAAGAAAGTACCTGAGCTACAAATCCAGTTTCTTGCATCCAATCCATTGGGATCTGATAGACTTTGTATCGTGTTGAAGCCGATTCTCTCATTCGCGATAAGTTATACACTCCATGCTCTAATCTGTTACCAAACAAATCAGCATAAAAGAATTATAAAACCGAATTAAAAAGATTTTTTTTTTAATTATTTAAAGATATTCATACTTCTCAAACAATCCTTGCATCTTCTTGAGAGCGGGGGCGCAAGGCTGGCGAGGATCATCACGAAACAATGATGCCTCAGATTCTAGCTTCTTTAGATCACAATACCCGAATGCAGCTTCTCGTAATGCATCTGCTTTGTGTTCTGGCCAATCAAAGTGTTTAAGAACTGCCCTCTCATCAACCTGAAATTATTATTCCAGAAAACATGTGTTAAAATTGTTAGTTAATTTGATTGGAGTAATAAGAATTACGTGAACGTTCAATAGAAAACCAATTTTAAGTGGATACATGTCATAATCACGTATAACTATCTCTCTTTCTCCCTCCCAGTGAGGTGAGGTGAAGATTCTTTACTTAAAATTGATTTTGTATTGAACGTCACTAATTCTCTCGTGATAACTATATGAAGAAAGTAAAGTTTACCAGGTATGAGAGTTCATCATCTAGCCATTTTACAAAGGGTACAACATCCTCAATATCCGTAAATGATGCATTCTCAACTTCTTTTATCAAGAATCTAATAAAATCACCTTGTGTTTCCACATCTGTCTTTATCTGTAACAATTTAATCACAACAAAAAACAAAAACAAACATATTAAACAAATATTTGAACCTCACAAAGGTGTAGTGACCGTTGCAAGAGTTTAAATAAAAAATTCTGACAAAACGTACATTTCTTATGAATAAACTATACAATACAAACAATTCAAAATTACTGCCCTGGAAGTTAAAAATGAGAGCTTTTTTAAGTTTTACAAAATACATGGTTAATCCAATTATTCTCTATATGATCAGTAAATTTTCTTTATCTTGAATTAATTGCATGATCGGTGGTGAGGTTCATGTATGTGAAATGTCTAATCTACCCTTTGCCAATTGCCATTATCACTCAATGATTTTGAAATATCAAACAATTTATTATGAGCCGAAGGGCAAAAGAGTAATTAGTCATACTCTACTCAACAATGGCTACTTACAGCGAGCAAATGCGTAGACCGATTCTCGATTTCTCCGATCATGTCACGTGTATTGGCGGTCGCCGGAGCATCGCCGGAGGAGCCACCGTTGCATGATTCCCGGCGAGATTCCCTCCGCATGAGAGAGTGATAAAACTCCACCACCTCCGGTACTCTCGTCACCTTCGCCGGCATCGGCTTCAAACTCCTCGGCGGCGGTAGCGGTGGCGGAGGCGGAGGCGGAGGAGCCGCAGCTTTCATTGTCCTAACCGCCGCTGCCGGTGGTGGTGGCGGTGGCGGAGGCGGAGGCGGAGGAGGGGGAGCATGAGGTTGTTGCTCCGACGAGCTCTCGATCGAACTGTTAGAACACGACGACGATGAACACGATGATGAAGATGATGATGATGTTGAAGGTCGTGGTGGTGGTTTCGGAACCCTAGGAACACGAGAACGAAGCTCAATTGCAGAATCCGTCACCAAATCCAACGAATCACACCGTGAAAGCCTAGGTAAACTATCGATTTCCAACAGAATCGACTCCTTTGAGCTCGATTCAGTATAACATTTACCGTCGATCTCGTTATGATTCCGATTAACCGGAGCATTACCGAACGTGTGACCTCGTTTCAAGCTCTTATTCACACTACTCTTCGCTGAAACATCCATCAATTGCTGAAACCTCTGCGAAGAAGATGCAACCAATTGCACTTCCAAATCCTTGATTCTGTTGTCAAATTCACGCTTCTGTTGCGTCAATTTCATATGCAGAATCTCAACCTCGTGCCTCAACCTCTCATTCTCCGCCTCCAAACACTCAATCATCTTCACCGATCGGTTGATTTCACAATCCTTCTTCGAGATCTCGTTCTCGAGAATCGGAAGTATGGATACTGATTCCTTAAGCAATTTCTGCTCCAGGAGCTCTGTTCGTAGCCTCGACTCACGCTCTCTCAACTGCTCGACTAACTGCAGCAGCTCCGCCACGTCCGGCGGCCGGGGCTGCACCTGAGCCGACGACCGCGGGAAGTACGACCCAAACGACCGTGAAAACGCCTTCCCTCCGCCGCTGCCGCCGGAGCTCTGCGACGGCGACGGCGACGGCGACGGAGACGACCGGTGGTGGTGGTGGTGTAAGCCCATTGCTGATTTGAGTTTTCCGGTGACCATAATCGATGAAGTTATGGTTTCATTGGTTGTTGACACAAGTCGTTGATAAAGTTAAGGGGTTAGAGAGTGTGTGTTTGTGTGTGTGTGTTTGTGTGTGTGTGTGTGGAGTTAAAGTAAAAAAGAGTGCACGAATAACGAGGAACGGTCTTCTGTGGGTTTGAAATATTTGGGGAAAGTTTAATAATCGAATTTGTTTTTTTTCTTTAGTTTAAGGAATACATTTTGCAACCCGCCAAATGCATTTTCAACTTAGATTTGCAAAATAGTAATTAAACTTTTTAATTAGAGTTGTGATATACGTACGACAAACGTCGTTATTTAGCATGAGACACTTTGTCTAGAACTTGAGCGGACATTTACAATATTAAACAACTAGAAACTACTATGACTTCACGTTACAGTGTTTTCACATTATTTTTAAGTTGTCTTACTGATCATTTGTAATATGTATATTTAAAACGACATCAACCATATGATAGTGACTTTATTGATTTAAAACTAGCAAGGTTTAAAGCTATAAAACGCAAAAACAACCAACATACTTGAGTGTAATTGACTGATATACTATCGATCTATACTAAGTTATTCGGTCTCTAATGTTTAAATTCCCTTTAGCTTTTAGTCAAAGAAAACAATTTCATCTCCTCAATTATAAGTGGAGGTGTAGATGATTTGCTGATTTCTTGCCTTAATTCATTTGTTGGATGTGGCAAAATGGGCCACCAATGCCTAGACTTGAGAAGTAGTCTGACATGAAACTATAGCAGATGTTCAACACTTTCTTCCAATGTTTTTGCGACCGGATCGGACCGGCCGGTCCGACCGGTTCGACCGGGGATCAGCCCCCTAGCCGGTCCGGTTCGCTATGATTCGGTTTTAGGTGGTCGAACCGGCTAAAACAAATACTAACAATAGTCACTTTATACTTTCAATCAAATACTTATCATCACGTTAAAGTTTATTACTATGACGATGATAATGGTTAGCTATTTACACATATCTATCCTATTCGTTCTAATCATACATTGCAATCATTTCACGTCCCTTGCATGAGCATATTAAGCTTATTTCTATAATAAATCAACTTAATTATGTGTTTAATGACTACATAACAGGCTTTGGAGGATCGCTAGTGTAACTTATAATTAAACTTAAGTTTCCTAGATGAAGAGGGAATTGGTTGAGGTCGACCATATAGAATATAAGGAAAACGTTTCACGTGTTTGTTCTCACGGTGCGGTCCAAGTGAACGATCAAGGAAATCATCCAAATTTGATAATGAAACTGATCATTCAAGCTTATTTCAGCATTCACTAGTGACTAGAAGTGGATGATAATATTAGGTAAGTGTCTATCTTCCCAAACTCTTGGTTTTTTTTAATATTAATAGGACTTTGATGGAAATTGAACATATCTCGACATCCAATGATTTATAAACACCAATTATGCTGGTTAGAAAATGTTGTTTAGTGTCCCTAATTAATGGGATACTCTAGTTGTTAAGTGGTGTTCGTAACGACCAAGAGATTGGAGGTTTAATATTGTAAAATGTAAGTTGTATTTAACTTTGGTGACATAGCATGATAATCATGGATGTTAGTATAGTTGATGATATTTTGACCAACTTTCATAAAGAATGAAAAAAAATAGCTTGAGTTAGAACCTAATCTCATAGAGAACAATATGGAATATTTGTGGAGAGAACGGATGGATGTACGTCGTTTTGTATGATTAAAAGTAAATAAAAGTATCAAAGAGTTTATAATGACGTGGTGAGTAGATCTTTCTTAACTCGAAACTGTTACTCATGCTAATTAGTATTACCGAACATTCAACTTTCAAACTTGAAACCATCTGAAGTTGGTGTGTAGATTATAAATTCGTTCATTGTTTTCATTTGAAATTCAAAATAAATGTCTAAATATTATATTTTAATCATTTTTTATATTAAACATAAACCGTCTTAGCTTCTTCTTGAAATCATTATTTATATTAAACTTGAAACCTTTGTCGTCGACCACCCTCATCGCCATAGGAAGACAACCACTTGAAATCAACTTTAAACCGTCCTAGTTTCTTCTTTATATACTTGGCTCTTTATCATCGTCTCCTTTATTGACACGCCTCACAAAACAAATAAAATTACTTGTTACTATTATTCATAAAAGAATGGGGTTATCTCTAATCGACTTTGGGAAGGATGACAACGTACAAACCGATGGTTCATTTGTGTAATGACTAAATAATAGGACTCGAAGGATTGTTCTTGTAACTTAGTAAACTTAGTTTTTCTAGATAGAGAGGATATTGATTGAGGTCGACCATAGAGAACAAAAGGAAAATACTTCATGTGTTAGTTTTATGGTGCGGTCCAAGTGGTCGATCAAAGAGATGATCCAAATTTGATAATTAAACTACTTATTCAATGTTATTTTCAGCATTTACTAGTGATTAGAGGTGGTGGATGGTTATTTGGTAAGCGTCTATCTTTCAAAATTTCCTACTTTTGGGTATACTTGACATCTTGTAACTTATAAACACCAAAACGTCTATTTAGTGATTAGAGGTGGTGGATTGTTAGTAGGCTTTTAATGGGAATTTAGCATATATATGACATATAGTAGCTTATAAACACCAATAAAAAAACGAGTAATTGATATATGGAATGAATGATGAGTTGCTAAATGTATAGAATGAGAAGCGGGTCTCTAAACTTGATTCATACTTTAAAGGATGGGATGGAGTGATAATATGGATGATTTTTTTGAACTTTTCCTTAAACTGTAGAGATAAAATATAAATGTTGGTCGAGATGTGAATGCTATTAGGCCCTGTGTATATATCTATACCAACAATCAATTAGAAGAAATCGACTTTGCAAATATTTTCTCCAAAGTCCTTTCACTCATATTATTTGATGGACTTTAGATCGAGTCTCAATATTTATTAATACATTGAGGTAGTTGAATGAAGCTATAATAACTTACTAATTTTCTAATTTGTATTATAGGCACATTAATGTTATCTAATTAGGTGATGGTGTCATGTTAACATGGTGTCAAGTTATGATGGTTGGGTGTTAATTGTCAAAACATAGATAAGAAAAATACGCTGTAAGAATTAATTCGAAAATCAAGAAAAAGTTGTGTGTTAAAAATGTGCGTTATCAAATAAGAAAACACATTTACAAAAACTATATAACCTACTAAATAATGTAAAACCGTGGCATACCAAGTTTAACATTTAAAAACAAATATGTGTACAACTAAATATAAATATTGAAATAATAAAAAGATTTGAATAACAAAAAAAAATTCAATAATAAATAAACCAAAATAGAAGTGATGTGGGTGCTTGAGTATGAGTGCAAACTGAAAAATCTAAAAATTTACTTATCAAGAGTGAAAAGAAAGGTATTTGCCATACATCCAAAGCAAATTTTGGTTAATGGTTTCTTTTCTCAACCTGTTTAATTAAGAAACAACTAAAAAAGTTCAAAAATACACTGACCATCATAATAATATGTAATATATTACTCAATGTTTGTCACTAATTTATGTTGACGATGTTCAAAATAATATTGTTAGTATATATCGTTCCCTTGTCTAATTTCCCTCACTACTTTCCGTCTCTCTTCAATGTGTTGCATCATTTTTTTCATACAAATTTTAAAAATAAATAAAAAATGTTAAATCAAGAAAAATTAAATTAAAGAAAAACAAGATTTCATTAATTAAAATATTAAGAAGTACCTTGCGTAATAATTCATTCGATAAAAAATAATAAACATTAATAGACAATTAGGGGTATGTGAGATTTGCTTGAAGAAGCTAATTAGTTTCTTGGCAAAGCACTTCCCAATATATGTCAATATTAACTTTTTAAATCATCGTTTCCACTTTGAAGCTCATTTCCAAAACATACAAATAGCTCAATCTTCATATGCTATAATAACGTAATATCATCTAAGCGTACATTATATTCCTAATCCCTCTAGGGTGCATTGGTCGAGTCAAGTTTTAACTTATAGCCTATTTACCTTAGAGCATACCAAAAGCTCGTTCCACATATTTCCTTGTTGCTTCTTGTGTTATCTTAAACCTTTTTCTTTTTATTCGTGTCTCGTGTGCATTGATTAAGCACGCTGATGACAATATTGGAACCCATAACATAAAAAAAACACATGTTAAAACCAATCGTCTTGTAGGGCTAGCGCTTAGACTATAATCGTAGGGTGCTCTTGATCACCTCATGTATTGACCTCTTCATTCTTCTGGGCAATTCAACCAAGTCTAATGTGTGTAGTTAATGCGACCTCAAATTGAAGGGACGGTGCCTTAATGTATGTGTTGCTTATAAAGTTTGAATGTTGTTCTTAGTCGATTTGCATAAATACTCTTGTGATTGCTAAATAAATAGAATAACCTTTTTAAATATGATCATTGTGGTCACCTAACAGGGACCTTTGCCGCGTATGTGACCACCCTCATTTAACATATTTTTCGTGGAGACATTCAGGGGATGGAGGGTGAGGGGGTGTTCATTAAAGCATCACGAATCTACCTAGGCTCTAATATTTGACGGCCCCCTATAAGACTTTGTTTTCAGACAATCTCACAATTGGATCTAGATACCGAAAACACAAGGTTTTAAACTAAAATTTCATAAAACTATAAGTACAGGGAATTTAAAACATAATACTATCCTCTATGCATTATTTCAATAAAATAACTTTAACTAAATATAACTATGCAAGTTGTCAATCTTTAACACGATGTCAGATAGCTTTAGAGTCATGCCAAAGTCATATTTTTATTTAATATCATACCTATCTAGTATCCATACTTGTCAGTGTTGCTAAATGTGCTTTAGTTTTACTTTAGCAAAATACTTAATCAAAAGTTTATCTTCAACCGTCTTTCTTTAGTAAACTTTAGCTATGTTGTAAGTTAATCATTTTATTCTTACTTAATCAAGTATTTGTACTCTATACTTTGCCACACTTTATATGTGTGTTTACACTTATGTAAGACTTATTAAACTTTTACCATACTCATTCTTTATTTATACTTTAGCCATGCTTTATATTTAATTTATTATTAGTCCATATTTCATACAAGTCTTCTTTAACCATTGCTTATGTAACACACACGACTTTATTATCGCTTCCTATTACGCAAGAGTCATGTCTGGCTTTTAATGAATGCCAGACTGATGTCACTCGCTATTAGGCCAGACTTCTATGTCGAGGCTTGAAATACATCAAGATTTTTATGCTTGCAAGACTTATTTCACATACTACGTTTTCATAATTGTGCTTTAGTGGGGTAACTATTCTTGAAGTATTATTCAAGTTCTCTATCATTTCATATGTCAACTTTAGTTTTTTTTTATATGTAATCAACTATAGCTCTTCAATTGTACTTTAGCTACTTTGACAATAATTAAATTTAGGGAAAATTACCAAATTAAACATTTGACCAAAGTAAATTACTAAAATAACCAGTCAAAATTAAATTTTTTAAAAAAAATAAACCAATCGGTATGCGCCACGTGGCATCCCTCGCTGACGTGGCGAGGGAATAGTGGAATCCCTCGCTGACTTGGCGAGGGAAAACCATAATCCCTCGCCCACGTGGCATCCCTCGCCAATTGATGATATGTATTGACAGTTCCCTCGCCCACGTGGCGAGGGATTATGAGTTTCCCTCGTCCGAAATTACCAAAATGCCCCTCCTCGCCCATTTTTTTTTTTAAAATCGAGATATTTTGATATTTTAATATTTATTGTTTTTTAATACTTAAAATTTAATCTTTATTTTCCCCCATATAATACACATTAACCCTTAGCAAATCTTACATTCTCTCAAAACCTTCTTCTTAAAATTCTCTAAAATTTTTAAAAATGTCAGTTAATATCATACTATGCAGTGGTGTTAATGTAAACGGTGTCGAAGAATATCTGTCATTAAAAGGTAAATGTGTTAGACATGTTCTTAGTTTATCTACTAACATAACGTTTGATGAATTAAAGTATATGATTTCTTCAAAACTGAGAATTCAAAGTTATATACGATTATCGTATAAAATGTCTACGTATACTTATTTTATCGATATTTCTGATAATAAAGATTTACTATATTTTATTAATTTTGTTTTTAATGGTCAAAACGAAATTTTTACGTTATTCGTCACTAAAAAGTTTATTTCTAATTTAAACAATATTCCTGTGGATGACGAGAGTTATAGTGATGTTAAGTAAAAATGTGATTATGAAAACGAAAAAAATAATGATTTTTATGAAAAAAGGACACCTCGCTGATGTGGCACATCCTCGCTGACGTGGGCGAGGGAAGGGTCAAATCCCTCGCCTCGGTTCAAGGACCTCGCTGACTCGGCGAGGGATATGTCACATCCCTCGCCTCGATAAATGCACCCCTCGCCTCGTGTGTTGTGCCCCTCGCTGACTCGGCGAGGGGTGGGTCAAATCCCTCGCCTCGTTTGTTGTACCCCTCGCTGACATGGCTGACCAGATATTTTTTACCCATTTTCCACGTGGGCGAGATAGTTACACGTGGGTGAGGACACGTGGGCGAGGGAATATGGGGTTTCCTCGCCTTTAGCGAGGGGTCAAACTGAATGGTCCTTTTTTGTATTTTATTTGGTCAATGGTTATTTTGGTAATTTTATTTGGTCAAATGTTTAATTTGGTAATTTTCCCTTAAATTTATCTATTTAGCTACTTTAGCTTATATAGTTGTAATATCTTTATCTCTATAGCTATATGCAATGTGTCTATGGTAAAGATTAAAGTTTCAAATCCTACAAATGACATGTGTCACATGTATATTATGCTTCTAATAATTTTATTATATTATAAAATTTAAGTTTTTAACAGACTTTAATGTTTATTTATATCAAAAAATTTAGGGGTGTACACGAGCCAAGCCGGCTCGCAAGCTACTCGGTTTTAAAAAATCTCGAATCGAACCATGCTTAAACGAGCTCGAGCCCAAGCTTTAGACATCGAGCTCGAGCCGGCTCGCGAGCCTAAACGAGCTTTTTGTTTTATATATTTTTTAATTACATATTAAATATATATAAACATATATTTACATAAATCATAATATTATATATATTATTATGATAAAAACAATTAAATAATATATATTATGTTATATATAAGAAGTTAGATTATAAAAAATATAAAAGTAATTATAAAAAAATAAAAATTTAATAATTTAACAATAAACGAGCCGAGCCCGAGCCGAGCTCGAGCCTGATAACTTTTTGACGAGGCGAGCTCGAGCTTTAGAAATAAAACTATAAACGAGCCGAGTTCGAGCTCGAGCTTTCTAAAAACTAAAACGAGCCGAGCTCGAGCCTAAGCGAGCTCCGGCTCGGCTCGGCTCTTTTACACCCCTAAAAATTTTTAAATCTCATTACTTGTGTCTAGGCTTGATGTATTTAACTTTAGTTACTATAATTAGCCAAGTACTCTACTATTTGCCGAGAATTATACAAGGCCGAAAACTACTATTAAGCCGAAAGATTATTATTAGACAGAGAATTTATTATCGACTCAAGAACCAACTATTGGGCCGAGTACTTAACCAAGCCAAGTATTACTCATTGTAAACACTCTATATTACAAGTTAGGGTTCTTAGCATAAAAACATTGTTATATCAATCAATGCCTATAATAATGTAAACTTTAGCATTGTAATCACTTTATTCTATCATAATACTATCAAACATGTAAAGAATGAACCTATAACTCACCTATGTGTAGAAGTCACAAAAACCACAACCAAGAAGAAAGAATACCCTAGATCACATTTAACATTCAAAGTTGACAATTTTATTAATTAAATCGATGCATACACACTATTCAAACATAGATCTAGCTTAAACCCATTGAATTACGCAAAAAATTACATACATCTCTACACACTCCTCTCTAAAGATTGAAGTTATTGCAAGATAATGCATTTAATAGGATATGAAAATAATACTTGTTAAACATTTATTATGCTGGAAATTTGGAACACGCAATATATCATAACACAATTAATTGTAATCAAATCATAAGATCATGACACTTATATTGATATTAAAAGATCACACATTACACCGACTCTTTAACTTTTTATTTATACTAAACCTATATTATTCTTACTTCAACTCATGCTCTAGTAAATAATCAAATAAATAAACAAACTCAATCATAGTCTACTACAAACTCAACGAAACAAGTAATAAAACTAATATTAACAATTATCAAGATTAAAACTTTCAAATTAAGATGTTTTATTTTAAGCGTGGTTTCTTAGTTTACTAAATTCGCCACACTCTTTGTTATGTATGTGGTTTGGATGCTATGCACGTAAATATGTATTTGATCTGTTAAGTGTGCATTTTTTTTGGTTTGATGACATAAAGAACAGAGAAAGGCACTACGAGTAATGCATCTATAGAGTCTACACTGAAGCTCGATTTTTCACGTGACACAAACGTAAGATACTACATTAGTCAATATCCGATTTGAAATGTTAAGACACTAAATTAATCAATATCCGAATATCCGATCTGAAATGTTTATATGAGGTCAGCATTCAGTAGAAGTATTCTCACGATTTAACTAATTATTATTTATTCAAATGGAGTAAACTTTTATTTAGTTCCTTGCATGTTTGATCGAAGACAAAATTAATACATGATAGAGAAGACATAGATACTTACAGATAAGAAGAAAGGAATGTGCCATTAAGGCATATCAAAAGTGACAGTAAATGTGGTCCATTTGTCTTTGTTTTGTTTGGTGGAAACATATTGATTGTTGTCTCTAGTTAATAACTTGTGTTCAATAAAACATATATGACATCAGTGGTGGAGTCTAAATTCAATTGTTAAGGGGCCAGCCAGCTAAAGCAAAAGAGAATTTCTAGTAAATTGACTAATATATGTTCCATCTTTAACATTATGTATGATTTACAACATTATAATTACTTTTCTTATCCAAGTTAATTATTTCATTCGTAATAGTATATCGTCGAGCAGTGTAGCGTTGGCGGTCCTTCCAAGTTACAACCTTGACATGTTATGGTTCTATTGACATCCGGATCTTCATACCACCATTCCATTAATATTGTCCGTTTTACTCACGAGAAGCTCACTGATTTGCATGATTGCCCAAACAAAAACTTCACAGGAGATCATCCATATATCTCTGGATTGTTTCCACCCTAGCACGTTTAACTGTGAAGTTTTCATCTCATACACAACTAATGAGTCCAAAATGAGTTGGTAGTGTTTGAGCAAGACATTCCTTACAAACCAAGTATTTTCTCCTGTCCACGCCCGATGTGATATTTGTCTAGAGTGTTACACTTCTAAAATTTAAGGTCATGTTACATCACGTCGATTTTCACATTCTTGTACATTTGGCAAAACTCACACTTTCACGTTTCACGTTGATTTTCACATTGTTTTTAAACTCACACTTTAACGTTATTTTCACGTCGAAAGTATGTATATTTTATTTTATATATCATTTTTTTCTCATTGCCTATGCCAACAAATGTTTGATTTGTATATATATTAAGCTAAATTAAACATATACATACGCGTATATCATATTATCATATTGTTTTTGAAGTATACAACCATATTAATAAATGTAAAAACCCACTAACCACCTTATATGAAAACGTTAGTGTGGGATCCATCATCCATGTGTATGTGTGTGAGTGTGGTGCACCTTAAATGAGCTCTTATTGGTGTTGGGTCCGTGAGTGGTGCGCACACATGACTCATAAAATGAAAGCATGGGCTTGGGGTTCCCGTGACCAATTCATATGTTTTGGCTCACTTGGGCTCACCGTCCAACCATTACTCATAACACATTCACCATTTATAGCTTTCTTTAATAACATATGTTCATGTTCACCAATTGGGTTTTTGTCCCAAGTCTTTAAGCCAGAAAATCGTTCCATTCACCAATTATGTAATTTTGTTTTCTATCATACAAAACTAAACAATGATGGAAGAAGAATATTATTGTTGTGTGTTTGTACAGTAAATAATAGGGAAAAAGTGAATCAAAATTTGTAGGGCATTATTGTGAGTATGTGACCCCGCTACACTGACCGTCAGTGATTGACTGATGCTAGTGGTGACGGGCGACAGTGCTACAAAGCTATTTGTGTCTTGTAAATACTTGAGGACCCCGACTTTTAAACGTTTATGTAAACAAGTGGTATTAGATCCAAAAACTCATACAGGATCAATCAAAAACTCATACATGTGGAACACATGTTGTCGTGATTTGGTGCATGTAGAATGGTTGTGATTTTCACAAAGAATGTTAAGTTGTGATTAGGTTGACACCGTCACGAGCTCAAGAAATTAATATGGATTTCTTGTATCAAATGACGACATAATACTAATGGATCACATCACGTTCTTATATTTTTTTAAAAGATAGTAGGATCACAGTAAGTCTTAATATATATATATATATATATATATATATATATATATATATATATATATATATATATATATATATATATATATATATATATATATATATATATATATATATATATATATTCTTTTGGGACATTAACGGAACTGTAACAAGCTAGCTAGACTCATTTTGCATTCTATGAACTATTACATTATGTGCATAGTGTGCGTACCCATGCCGGTCTAAAAATTGATTTTACTATGTAAAAAGATTTCATTTCACAAACTAGAACACATATAAATAGATGTTACATAACATGTGAAAATAGGTTGAATATGCATACAAGTGGAGTTTTTTTCCAAAACCGTGTTGGTGGAAAAAATAATTACCAAAAGGTGTTTTGAAAAATAATTACCAAAACGCGTTTTTTTTCATTATTCTTTTACTTTTAACTAATCCATTATAATTATTTTCTATTTATTTTTATTCAATCAACTTATTACAATTACTTAGCAAAGTTTATTATACAGCTGCAATTGGAGAGAGAACCCACAATGAATAGCTACATGACGATACTCAGATGTTAATTTGCATCCAACATATCAAACTGGATCGAAATAAATCTTCATATTTGATTTCTTTCACCAATATGAAATTTGAGTGAGGAGCTACAAATATTTTGTGATTTGATTAACTAAACTTGAAATTAATTGTAAACTTAATATGATGTTCAGTTGGAATAAGAAGAAGAAGAAGATGACAGATGCAAACATCCAATCGATTTTTGAAATTGGTGGCCGATCCTCTTCAGTCGCCAAAACTCGACGACTCTCTTGTTGTGGAAACCAGTTCTCCTACTTCTTCGATTTAACTCTACGTCACAAATCGTCGGAGGCTTCATAATTCGTCCGCGAAGAAACAAAGGGGAAGTGATTCATCGATTCCGTTAAGGTCTCTTAGTCGTCATCATCATAAGGTTATTCATTGTGTATTCTCACTTCCATTGTAAACATATAATAATCTTGCATTCTTGCTAAAAGAATTATAACAAAAAATAATAAGTTAATTAAAAACCACTATTTTGGTAAATATTTTTAAATCACCCTTTATTAGTAAAAATATTTTAGTTAAAGATTTCATTTCACAAACTAGAACACATATAAATAGATGTTACATAACATGTGAAAATAGGTTGAAAATTCATACAAGTAATTACACAAATCATATAAAACACCCATGTTACATGTAATTAAGGCATGTAATTAACGCTAGTGTATTGAAATGGACAAATTTTCAACCAAATGCTTATGCAGAACTTGATATTCCATCCATCTCATGTATCATTGATGTAGGGCACAAGGAGTTGAATTTTGGTATAGTGTATGGTCCTTGAAATACGCTCTCATAGATAACTCGGTATGCGGCTTCTGTTAGGTGAAGTCCGTCCCAATTAGCATACGTATCAGGCCGAAAACATACAACAGATGATGCGTCTGCACATGCTGTTGATGCGTTATAGTTAAATGGTCCTCCACCCCCACAACATGCTTTTAAAGCACCATTGACAAATCCTGCGTCATGTAAACAATTAAACATTATACACAAAGCACATGAAATATCTTACCACTCAAGATGGATTGATTTTCTAATATTATTGGTCAATATGTACCATAATCATTTGGAGAGCGAAAAAATTGCATTGCCGCATTGTAGTAGTCGCCGTAGATAATATTAACTTCAGGATGACTTTCTCGCATTTGACTTAGTTCAATCTTGAGAAGTTCGTTGTGATACTCAGCAAAATTGTTTAACTGGGTGATACAACCAGTCGAATTATCATAATCCACGCTATCAGAGCCATAATAGAGGGTTAAATACACCGCCGAGCATCCAATTGGTAAGTTTCCTGGTACTAGTATTGTCTTGGCTCCTAACTCAATAAGTTCCTATTTTCCCAAAATATGTATAAAGTTTATTCACTCTCCTCAATCATAAGTTGCTCAACTCTTTTACTTAAGGAAACAAGTAAGGTACATTATGTGTATGTTCTTACATTAACGGCAGAGATGATGGCCTCAACGACAAGCGGAACATATGGTACAAGCTCATTGATGGATTTTCCAGCACTTAATGCATGATTGTAATCATTTCCTCCAATCTCACCCATTAGTACCAAAGAATGTCCAATGAAATGTTCACAATCTACAATATTTATATTGACCAACAATGTGAGACTAAAAAATTGTGTTCATACAAAGATCTAAGGCAACATTTTATGCTTTAGTGTTGGAGTTTTTATAGTAATATAGATCATGAAGGGGTTTCATGCGATAAAAGGCACATCAAGTGTTACAAGTGCAACGAGAACGGATATTATGTTTTCAGAATGCTCGAAGTGGGAAAAAAAGAAGGTGGAGGTTAAATTGACCCCTAGCATGACGGACCAACATTGTTATGAAGGATGTACAATGATTTTACAATATTAGGAGTGTGATTGTCGAACTAATCTTTTTATTTATTTTAATTGAGTCGGCATAACAGAAGGTAGTCAGTCAATTCAATTAAACTATATTAGAATTACAATCATATTTAAGTTGGATTAGAATTGGTAGGGGTTGATTATTATATACATAGTTAAGGTTTCACACACTTACTAATTTCTAGATTTACATATCCAGTCTATCATGAGACTTTAACCATTTTAAACACTAACACCTTCTATACACAACTTGTTACGACTAGACCTTTTGATATCCATAAACCTTTCATATGTTTTGTTTGTTACCACACATTTATCTTATTTACATTTGAGATATCATCAGGAGTCATTTGCAGATATTTGTGACAAACAAAATTATGACTAATTCATCGTAGTTGACCACTACTACATATACGCCGCATGCAAAACCATTACATATGGTTTTGTAGCTAATACGTTTAGTCATGATTTTTTTCAAACAAAATGGTTTGGACACACCAAGCTAGGTATAGTGACACTAATCTACATTCAGTTTGCCAAATTATAGTTTGATGGATTTTGTGACCAAAAGTTTTTCGACATATAGTGATTGCGTCAAACTTTGCAATCAAACTATAGGGATTTGCGACCAATGCTTTTTACAACTGTCAGTTTTTTCAACAAAAGTGACTATTACTAAAATATCATTCTAACAAACTTTTTTATACAATTTGATCTCAACCATTGATTAAAAAATTTCATGGTTGAGATTACTTCTTACACTTTTTAGTACTAAAAAACTTTATATTTGAACATTTCCCTAAATTTTATTTAAAATTAGGTTGGATCAAATGAAATACATATTTGTGTTATTTTTTACCTCACTATCGTGTTCTTTAACACCCATTTTTACAACAACATTATGTTTTCTTATATTTTGAATATAACTTTGCGACATATTCATTTATATCTATGTTTGGATATGATAATTACTGAAAATCAAACAGTCACATGCATTGGCATAAATTTTACTTCTTTTTATAACTTTTAGAATATAATATTTTCTTAAATTCCAAACATAATCACGATATGATTATTTTTATCTATGTTTCAATATATATATTATTCAAAATCAATTCATTTGGTCAGATGTAAATTTTTTTACTTCTTCTATTTTTAAACTCGCTTACATGTTTCTTAACCCTCATTTTCACAACATAATATTCTTTTTAAATTCTCAATGTACCGTTACGACATGATTATTTTATCTATGTTCCGAGCAACCGTAGCGTGCGGGCATAACCCACTAGTTATCATAAATAATATAAAATGAAATAGAACCATGTTTTATAAAATATGGCCATTAGCGACCTGAGATAGTGATCGTCTCTAGGGGATTTGAAATTCAGATATCCAAAATTTTTAAATGATTACTTTATTTCACTTGCCGAATTCGTATTTAAAATTTCGGATATACGAACTTTGATATCGAAAATCTCGAATACGGGTTTGGATAGTGAAACTAATATCTGAAAAAATTAAGAATATATATATATATATATATATATATATATATATATATATATATATATATATATATATATATATATATATATATATATATATATATATATATATATATATATAATATTGCAAATTTCGATTTGGATTTCTTTTTTTTATAATTATAAAAACAATTAAAGAATATACATATATATAAAATTTTGGATAGTATGGATAATCAAACCATCTTAATTTTCTAAAATCACTATCCAAATCCAAATCAAAAATTCGAATAGCCGAACTTCAAATATATGAAATTTCAGATGTACGAATTTTCGGAATTTAGATTTGGAATTGGGATTTTAACTTAGATATTTTGCAAACCACTAACCATCACAATATGCCTTGTTTTAATTTGGTTTTGTGGTAAAGCATACCCAATTTTAAGTTGACAATGACGATTGGAAGAATGACATCTTTTGTGTTCGAGACAACGCTTTTATACATCGAGCCCAAACAACTAAAACATAAGGCGCTATGATTTTGTATATGTTTGTGTGCATGAGCACATTTGATCATATATATATTACCTGGTACATGGGCACATAGAGACGGCAATGATTGTTTGAACCATTCCAACTGAACTCGTAAAGATGTATTTGTCATTGGATTATGAACTCCTTGTGTTGCATGAAATGCAGAATCCAATGCAGTTGCACCCGCCACAGCAAAATTCACTCCTCGTCGTAGTTCCATCATGTGTCTCCCTTCAACACCCACAAATGGTCGTACCAATGGTAGCCTAATGCTTTCAGCTTCACAATGAAAAGAAGTATTGTGTACACATTAAACTCATTTCATGGCACAATTGCTTTCAACATAAAGATGATAATTATTTACGTTACTTTGTTATCTAATACCCTTATTAATTATGGCTAAAACTCACGTCCATGACTCTTTAGTTATTATCGATATTTGATGAAACCACACAAATAATATTAGAGAATATACTATTAGGGTTTACTTATGTTAAACATGTTATTAAGGTTTAGTTATGTTAAGTGCATATGCCAAGTTAAGTTTTAGACTTTTAGGGTTTATTGTTAGTTTCTTATATACTAAGGTGGTATTTGTTTTTCTAAAAAAGTTCTATGCAGGCTCTTCTGTCTGTCTCTCGCAAGAACACACGAAGACATTATCATCTGCAGACTGTTTGTTTTTTCAAAAATGTTTCAATAAAAATCGTCTGCACGTGCTCTTGTTGATGCAGACTCAAAAATACAACTTCACACCTCTTTTGAAACCCTTTTCCCAAATCACCTTCACCTCTTCTCAAATCCTTTTCCCATCCTCCTCCACCCTCATGTCGCTGCCAACCTCCTACCACGCTCCAGCCGCCGCAAGCAAACCTCCCCTCGCTGCCGTTGGCAACCCTCCCCCTCGCCTCCGCAAGCAACCGACCCTTTACCGTCATCTCACCCCTCCCACTCGTCGCTGTCGCACCCCTTCCATCGCAGGTCACATCTTCTTTATCTTGTTTATTTTTGTTTTCATACATCTAGAAGTGGTTGAATGTGGATTAATTTTGATTCTTTTAACAGTTTGCAAAAGTTAAAAACAAAATAGTTTTTTTTTTGCAGACTGCATAGGTTTGATCCATCTATTCTTCTACAGTTTTCTATAGTTATGGTTCGCAGACTACGAACATTTTACCTTTGGAAAAACAAACTACACCTAAGGGTTCCTCTTCATTCTAATATTATGCACACCATATAATAATATTATTTCACTATTTAGTATTGTATTAGAGTCTTAGGGTTCTAGTTTCTTTTTCCTCCTCTCAAACTACACCGAGAAGGCTTGCACATATATAAATTAAGTTTTAAGGTTTTCTTTTTGTTGAGTTACTTCTCTGCCATGCTTCAATCTTGTAGAGCTACGTTCCTCTGGCGCCAATTCTTCACTCTTACTCCCCGACTCTCCCTTGTAGGACTCGATCGTCCGCCACATCCTATGCTCCTTACTAGCCATGAGTCAAGTCGTCGCTCCCCTTGAAGCTAGTTTTTATCTTTTACTTCTTTTAGTGTGGTTTTTTTTCCTGGTGTGTGTGTCAGTTTTAGCATTCGATTTCTTTTTGGTTCTCTGGCACCAATTCTTCGCTCTCACTCCAAGATTAAAGATTTATGTTTATTGTTATCATAGTTAAGTGATATAATATGATTAGGTTTCTTATCTTATTATCTCATTGTACTCTTACGTATAATTGATTATAACACAATATCTAATACTGTTTTCAATATATCAACAAATAAAACTCAATTACATAGGTCCTACTAAAACTAAAACTCGTCCTATTTAGCAACTTTAAACAACTTAATAAACATAAAGTAATTGTTAAAATATATAGGTTATAATTTATTATTTGTTTCTCAATTTAATATCAAATACTTGTTGATTGATTCTAATTAGTTTTTTTCTATGTTTTGTTTTGTATGTGTTCATGACTCATGAGTGTCTCTCGACTTGTTGGGCTTGTAGTTATTTGGGCTTGTTGGGCTAGTAGATATGGGCTTAAAGCTTGAAGTGTGAATGGTTAATTCATGGAGAACATATATGCAGTTGGGTCTCATCTTAACTTGTTTTTTCATAAAATCTTCCTCTTGGATTCAATATGAAGAAACAAAGAGAGAGAATGAACATACGATTCATTTTTATTCCTTAGGTTCCTTCTCTTGTGCACAACTTCTCTCATCGTTCTCATTGTCCTGAGTTTAGGATTACATCACAGTGTTAATCTATGTATTTTCTACGTTCGTTTGAGTTCTAGTTTAGATCAGATCATTGTTATTAATGTTCTTATCATACTCTTGAATTTGTTTAGATTTTCATATGAATTGTTTGTTTGGTTATAATCTTGTATTTATTGGTTCTTGAGTGTATTCATTATTGGTTTGGGTTGCATACACTAGATCTGTGTTTTCTAACACTAATATACTCTAATCATCTCTACTAATTAAATCAAACCAAGTTTTATCCCCTTTTTCTCTTCCTTGGTTATCGATCAACACCATCAAATTATGATCAACACCTTCACTAACTTTAAAATTTGGAAATCATGAGAATCCATTACAAGAGAACTCTCATGACCCATTACATGATCAAGTATTATCGCAGGTTACGCTGTCTAGATAACTTTCAAGATTTTATAAAAGAAAACCAATAAAAACAAGATTCACACTCTAACATTTCTTCTTGAGAGGAATCAAGTAAGTTAGTAAGTAGTAACTACTTGTTCATCGTTAGTTTAGTGTTATATATACATACCCCACAAATTTTTCTTTTTCTTAATCTATGTATGTAATAACCACCAAAACTTCTTTGACCGGCTAAACAAATGGAATCTATAGATTAAACTAAAGTGATGCTTAAATTCATCAAATGAAAATTGCTGCAAATTGTATTCTGTAGAAATAATTAAAAAAAATCTCCATAAAAAATACACATGTATTTATAAGATAGAGAGAATATAAAACCCAGGTGATTGAAGTGGAGAGAGAGATTACCAACAAAATCAATAATGAGACGACCATTGGAGCAACGACCAGTTGGCTTATGAAAAAAGGTTTCGCCATAAGGGGGATAAAAGAAATGTAAAGGCTCTTGATGCGTGCTATAGAAGAGTTGTTTTAGGTTACCAGTATCCGCTAGAGAGTCCCCGAAACTAATGATCGAAGTATAACATGCATTTGTGTACAAGGTACAAGTACATAATAGTTGGAAAATGGTGAAAAACGTTATAAACAATGAAGAGCTTAATGAAGAAGGAATATTGGCCATTGAAGAGTATTGAGGTATGAAATGAAATGACCTTTACCTATAGGGTATATAAAATTATGAATGGTTGGTTGGTGATGCATCTATTTATGTTAAGTTACATGTTTGCCCTTGTAAGGTGTACATATGTTTTGAACAAATAATATTGTAAACTTAACTGATATCATTATGCAAGACATATGGAAGTGTTAAATTTCATATTTTAGTTTTCATTGCCACGTTGAGAAAAGAAATTAATAAATATTTGTATTTGCTATTTCATAATAGAATAATTTATGAATATATCACGAAGGTTTTCTAACCTTTTACGTTAATATAACTTAAATAATATAAACTTTATCGATTCTCTAAAAGCATTCACACTACCCTTTTTCATACTCATATTTACACTAAAAGTATTATTTTTTTCTCTTTCAATTAAAAAAAATCACTTTATATTATTATTATTATTACGTTTTATCTCTCCTTTACGTACAACTATTTTCAAATATATTGAAAAAAATTATAAGGGTTGTATCTACAATACAACCTCCATAAATTTTCACTCAAAACCACTTAATGACACTTACAACCACTCACAACCATCCCTATAATATAAACATCGGTCACATATAAATGAAAAATCTAATGTAAATACTTTGAGTAGTACGAGGTCATGAGTAATTTTGGACACTCGAGTAGTCACATGGTCGTAAATTTGGTAAGACCATAAACTTGTTAGCTCTTGCATTTGAGTTATTTAGTTAAAAGTTATCATAGTACATGTTCTTAGAAAATGAAACTAATTAGTAATATGTAAAATAGATGCGCATATACGGTGATAACACTATATATCTTACGAATATCCGAAATAAAACGAATTGTTTTTTTTTTCAAAAGTAGTATGTTAAAATAACTAAATATTTATAGGAATTTAATAAAAAAGTTATGAAAGAATTTCTTTTATATGTATAATCTACATATATATGTAAGGTATTAGTTTTTTTCTTTTTTCCAGCTATAAATGACTCCCGTAAAGTGATTTTCATCATATATGAGATTAGCCTTAATAGAAATAAGTATTTGTAATTTGTTATTATCTAATTATAATAGAATGAAAAAAGTTAAACCATAATCAAACAATACAAATTCGTATTTTTCTATTAAAGTTTCATTTCGTGCCACACTTCCCTTACAATAATTGATTTCAAAAATTAGAGGGAAATATACCTAATAACGTAGTTCACGTGATTAGACATGTACACACCTGAAAAAGGTTTTTCATTAAATCATATTACTATAAAAAATACTAAACCACAATAACAACGAATTATAATTTTTTTTACAGCTAAACTTCTCAATGTTAGTAATTAGTGGTTGAACCCATAACTTTCATGTTTACACCAAGTTAGTTACCAACGCACCATGGGTGGGGGCATTAAGAGCATTCAATGGATTTCTTATTTTTATCTATATAATTACACTAAAAATCACTATATTTTCTCTCTCATTTTCAATTAAATAATAGTTTTTATACCCGTAGCATTACTTTTTTCTCTTTTTCTTACTCACAATCACTTTTAAAAATATTAAAAAATTTATAAAGGATTGAACAGTAATTCCGCAAATATACCAATAAACAAATGAATTTTCTCTCTGTTTCACTCACAACCACTCAAAAATATCATATAATATAGAAAACACATTAATATATTTTTAGCAACTCCACTGTAAATGCTTTCACGAATTATAAATACGACACATTATTGTAACTTTTATTCGAAGGGTATTAAAAGTCAAAATCCCAACTTAAAGCCATCACCACCAAAAAGTCATAAATCATAATTAATTATTAGGGGCAAAAAAATTATGCTATTTTATGCACTAAACAAGACACGTATCGTCGGCATGATTCTCTTTTAATTTCCTCGAAGCTTCGTTGTTTTTGTCCTCCAATCGGTCTAATTATTGAGTATAAAATTAGTGTCATTTAAAGTGAAGTGGGAGACATAGAAGCAAATATAATATAAACTTCACTTCTTTTGATTTGTTTGTGTTAGTTTAGAGCGTAAAGCATATACCGTCACACTTATATGGTTAAGTGGAAATCATGTAATATTTGAACGACGGTATTTATGAAAGGTGACGATGAGGATGCGAGAATTGAAGAAGAAGAAAAAAAAGTCTTTTACATAACTAGAGATGATGTTTATGACTGTTTAAATAGCTCAAACCATGAAGTTCGTTTGGAAAAAAAAACTTGTTTGAAAGCAGCTTGTTTAAAAATCAAGTAAGCTCGGCTCAAAACGCTTAAAAAACGAAGCTAGACTGCTCCGCAAGAAATTTACATACTTAGCTACCTATAACTAGTACTGGTAAGTAAAAATCGTCTCCACGAGAAATTCATGAAAACTGTAAAGCTTATACTTACAAAACTGAAATACAAAAAAAACAAATATTTTGGGTTTTTATTTAAAAAGCAATATGAATTAAAAGCATAATATATATAGCATCAAACTTGATTAGAGGTTTTGAAAAAATAGCAAAAAAGACAATCCTTCCGAGTTTTAAGTTTAAAGACCCATAATAGATTTAATGAGAACTGGTTTGAAAATCAAATAGATATGATTTTGTAATGCTTGAATTTTGAAAAAAAATAATGCTTGAATTTTGAAAAATTAGCCAAGCCTTACAAAGTTGAATATCACATGTGGGAGGTTAGGTTCGAAGCCCTACAAATACTTAAATAATGCTTGAATTTTGAAAAAATCAGGAGCGGATTGGGGGGCAAAGCATAGTGCGTTAGGGGGTGAGCATAAGGTGCTGGTGCTTAAATTTTTTTTTCACTGCGCTAGTTTCTGCATTGATGTCAGAATACTATTCGCTGGTAGTGGAGCACTATGCGCTAGAACCTCGTTTTTGACTTTTTTTTACTCTCAGTCGCTTCGGTTTCACTTGTACAAACAACTAAGCTTCTATTGCTCTTCCAAGCACACGTTAAGACGATCAAATTGTGCTCTTTAAGCTCTAAACACCTGCAGAAGAAACACATATTAAAGTAACCTCGTTTCATATTTATTTACATACACAAACATGAAATTAACTATGTTTAACACCAAACAAACACAAATAGCCTATGCGTGCGATCAGGACAGGCAGCTCGCTACCAGTGAAAAATCGCTGAGAAAGGAAACACCCGATCACATCCTCACACTTATTCTTTGCTTGCTCTTAAGCAAATAATCAAAAGGACTTCATATGTTTTAAATTAGGCTTAGGTTAAGGTAGAGAATTAGAAATATAAATGTGCTAAAAATGGATAATAGGTTTATATTTGTAACATATTAAAATCTCAGATTGATATTTTTAGAATCAGTGTCATACATTGGCCCGTGTGAAAAGTTTAAAGGGACCGGTGTCAAAATTTCTTAAGGTTGTTTAGAATCAGATTCGATAGATGGGGACATGTAACCATAGACAAAGGGGTAACATGTGGTAGCAGCTAATAGAAAATCCAGTGATCATCCCTCTCACATACCAGTGATTGCTAAGATTGTAAATTGTATTTGATTTTTTTATTAGTTATTAGGTTAATTGTTTTGTTTTTAGGCCTAAATTTTATAATAGCTATTGGGTGTTTTAGTAATTGAGTTTAGATAATAAATAGAATAATGAGCATAATTATTTAATTAGTTATATGGCTCATAAGAAAAATTAAAAATATGTATTAATTGATTTATAATAGGTTTATACTTATAACATACTAGAATCTCAAATTGATTTTTTCTAAGATTAATGTCACAATTTCAATGGTCAATGTCAGATTAATATGGGGTATGTGTCAAAATTTCTTAGGATTCGGCCGAGATTAGATTATATATGTTAAATCAAAGAAAATTTATGGGGGGCATGAATATCCAAATAAAAAAATTATGATATCCGAAGTCCGATCCGATATCTGAATAAGGAATTCGGATTTGGATTTGAGCAATCCGAATATCCGAATACAGATTCGGATCAGATTATTCGATTTCGGATACAGATCGAATTGCGGTTTTTCTTCGGATTTCGGTTTTTTAACACCCCTAATAATATTATAATTAAGAGAAAAGAATAGTATTAAAAAGGTCAAATAAGGACGATATAGGAATTTTATCATTGTATTATTTAACTTCCCTTGTAATGTCTCAATCACACTAACCTCTCTCTCTCTAATTTAGGTCATTCCTGCTCTAACCTAATTTCTTATTCTTGTTTTTGTTCATCTACTTTATGTTTGCATGTACGATAGGAGAAGTAAGAAAAAGACCCTATAATTTAAGTATTTGACTTTGTTTGATTTTATATGAACTACCGGCTCTAATAAACTTGTGTATTACACGGTTTTAATAAATAAAATAAAAAATATAATGAAAGTTTATCCATTATATAACAATATTGTAAGATAAAATATGATTAAAATTATGTATAATTAGGTACTATAACTAACAAAACAATTATCAACTTTATAATATCTTGGCTTTTCCAAAAAATAATTGTTTCATAACAAATGTTTTAAGAAAATGTCAATTTTACAAACTTTCTTATTTTAAATCCTCATTTTAATTATTTTTTGTTTATAGAAAAATAACTTTGTAAAAACACAACTTTTAAAATATTTCGTATTTTTAAATAAGTTTGATGTTTTAGAAAAAAAATCTTATTTTATAAAGATTTGTATCTTTAGAAATAATATTAGTAAAAAGTTCTTTTTTTTAGTTTATAATAAACTATTTTAATCTAAAAAATAAATAATATTATTAGTAAATAATATGATTATTTAATAGAAAAGATAAACAAAATAATTTTTATGAGAAATAATGTGATGTTGTCATGAGTCCACTTTAGTTATCATTTTATTAAAGTAAAAAGATAACGACCAAGATATCATCATATTGTTTTGAATTTTATCACTGACGGCCTTGAGGAAGGGGGGAATAAACTTTCGTTCAGGGTCCACTCGCTCAGGAAGACAAAAAAAATTTTCAATATATTTATATTATATATAATTTTTATAAAAAGTAGTTATAAGCTAAAACCCAATCAAAAAGTAAACTCAATTATGTTTTAAACGAAATATAAGTTTCTAGGCCTATTTCATTAACCTAATTACTCATTTAGAAACACATTTGAAAAAAAATATACTCAAATCCGATGAGTCATGGTTCATTCTTATTTATTCAATTGTATCATAAGGTGATTGGTGAATATAAGTCAATGAGAAGCTCATCTAAAAAAAAGAAAAGAAATCGATTGCATTTGGGTTTGGGTGTGGGTGTTGGGGGGGGGGGGGGGAGGCTATTATGCAACCACCATTATATATATACTGATAATCAAATTTAATATGCATAAAAGGTTGTATTATATGCTATGTTAGTTGTACTCACCTTTTGTTTTTTTTTATTTTATTAATCCTAAACATTTTTATTTTAATCCAATACTCTATATCATTTACAGTTTAACCCCAATATTGTTTTACTTTCAACTTTAGTACCCAATACTTATCATATTTTACAAATTGTTGGTTTTACGTTCCGGACTAAATTTTACGAGTTAACACGTCGTAATTTGCGTGTGTTTATGAAATACACCAGTTTTTTTTTTATAAAATACTTTCACCAATTTTATCAGAGTTTAGGTCCCAATTCATAACAAAATTTGTCACTTGTGGTGACATATCATTTATATATATATATATATATATATATATATATATATATATATATATATATATATATATATATATATATATATATATAATATATATATATATATATATATATATATATATATATATATATATATATAAATTTTACAAGAAACATAAACGTTTTACCATATTTTAAATACAATATTTATTATATTAAGTACTAAACGAGAGTAGAGTTTTCGTCAGTCCAGTCACGCCCGTGAAACTTTAACCATTTATTGGTGCTTTTCCTGAAAACATTTAAAATATATTTTTTTATTAGCTTTCGCTAAGTAAGTACACCTCTTTATTTTCGAAAACATATCTTCTTTCATTGGAATTTAACATCCAAACTTTTTATTTATTTAATCCTCGTTACATCTGTAAGGCCCCGTTCCCGGGACGCCTACAGTTGGTCATTCATCACACATAAAACATATAATTATATTACATTAAGAAATCATTGCAGCGGAAACATTCAAAAATGACATCACGTTTCATTATAATTACTTTTGCCAAATAATACATCATTATCCGGTTACAAAATTCATGTTTGCATTACATCACAAAAGCTATATAATTGGATGCCATCCCAAAAGAGCCGAGTAGCCTTGCCGTGCCATCCTCAGCAATCATTTACCTGCCAACTGGAAAATGCAATAAAAGTCAGTGTTGCTGAGTGAGTTCTAGTTTTATAAAATAAATATACTTTACTTTCATTAAAACTATTCGTTTTATCATGCGATCATTCAACATACGTATACACAGATAATGTCATTATTATCTTTCATCTCATTCATTATCTTCCGTTCTTTTCGTTCATTCTGTCTTCCGAGTCTTTTGCGACAGCATGGTCGCTCACCTCAATGGCAATCTCAATGATTGCACGCTATCCGAGTCTTTTGCACCCCTAAAGTTGCTCACCCCAATTGCCCATCACGATAGCAAGCTATCCGAGTCTTTTGCAACAACAAGGTTGCTCACCCCAAGGCAACATCACGATAGCACTTACTCGAGTCTTTTGCAACGACAAGGTTGCTCACCTCATAGGCAATCTAAATGATTGCACTTCATCCGAGTCTTTTGCAACACAAAGTCGCTCACCCCAATATATATGCTTGCAAGCCTTTCTTTCGTTCATTCATCATTCATTAATGCATGCATTCTTACTTCATATTCCTCTTTCATTATCTTTCGCTTTACATTACATAATACTTCATCCATTCATTCATTCATTAGCATGACAAGTAAAACCACAAGAAAGATAAGCATACATCATAATAAGGAACATATCATACACATTTATCAACATCATACAGGGCAACATCATACATTCATAATATGCATAAACATGCAACATCATCATCATCATGCCCTACATGCTCTCTAAGGCCATAACCATCCTCTTACATGCTCTTACGGGCCACTTTACGTCAAAACTTACATCTGCACCTTTCCCCGAAGGCCAGAAGTCAAACTACACATTCCTTCGAGTGCAACAGCCCTATTCGGGCGTATGGACACTCTTCAGTCGCATGGCCTCCATGCGATTGAACATCATGCGACTGGACTCATGCGGATGATCATCTATGCGAATGAACATCCAATCGTGCGTATGGACCTTGCGCGAATGGGATTACTGCGAATGGGCACCTATGCGACTAACCTCAGGCGAATGGATTCATGCGACTAAGCATCTATACGACTGAACCCTCAGTCGTGCAATCCTCATGCGACTGGACTCCCAGTCGTGCGACTGAAACCTCAGTCGTGCGATTGAACCCTCAATCGTGCGAATAAATCCCAATCTTGCGAATGACCCTCAATCGCCCTCATTCGGCCGTATGGCCTCCATTCGGTCGCCTAGCCCTAGCTGATGCAGAATGGAGTTCATCCCGAACCCAATCTGCCATTTTCGGCCTCCAAGCTCATCCAAACCCATTCTAAGCCTAAATCAACCCTCCTGGACCTTAGGAATGCATACCTTAACCCCATACAAGCGCACACAAGCCCGAAATCATACTCTAAACACATCATACACATCACACCCAAATGGGTCAAACACACACATACATAAAAACGGGTTTTGAACATTTTCCAGCCCCAAAATCGGTTGAAAAAAAGTAAAAGAGAGGTCCTAGAACTCACACAATCGAGCACAAAGACAAGAGCTTCGATTTGGCTTGCCACTCGACGGATTTGGACACCCGAATCACCCGAAACACCACTTTTCTCCCTTTTTCTCTACTTTCTCCCTTCTCCTCCTCTCAAATCTGAAAATATGTGAAGTGTGGGGAGAGTGGGCTGCCCTCTCCCTACACATATCACCACATTACCCAACTTTTCTTCGTTGGCGAGTTTGGTCCCTCGACTTTGAACTTTATTTCTTTTCTTTCTTCGTTGGCTTCAAAATAATAAATTTCCGGGCGTTACAAGTCCACCCCCCTTAAATAGGTTTCGTCCCCGAAACCTGTTATTCTTCGAACAAACGCGGATAGTGTTGTCTCATTTCTTCCTCAGTCTCCCACGTTGACTCGGATCCCTTCCTGTGCTTCCACTGTACAAGCACAAGAGGAACCACTTTATTTCTTAGCCTTTTCTCCTTTCGGTCGATGATTGCCACTGGTTGCTCCACATAATTGAGCCGTTCATCTACTTCGATATCTTCCAATGGGACAATCATATCTTCATCTGCTAAGCACTTCCTTAGATGAGATACATGGAATGTCGGGTGAATTCCACTTAACTCATCTGGCAACTCCAGTCTATAGGCCACCTCTCCTACTCGAGCAATGATTCGGAAAGGGCCTATATACCTTGGGCTCAACTTGCCCCGCTTTCGGAAGCGAATGATACCCTTCCAAGGTGAGACCTTCAACATAACCCGGTCACCCACCTGGAACTCAATCGGCCTGCGCCTTTTATCAGCATACGACTTCTGTCTGTCTTTGGCTGCCTTCATGAAGGCTTTGATCTTCTCAAGCTTCTCAGTCGTAGCCTCGATTACCTCGACGCTCTCCAATTCCTTCTGACCAATATCACCCCAACAAACGGGTGTTCTGCATCTCCTACCGTATAGCATCTCATATGGAGGCATGCCAATGCTGGCGTGATAACTGTTGTTATATGAGAATTTGGCTAACGGTAGGTGGTCATCCCAACTTCCACCAAAATCAATCACACATGCCCGAAGCATGTCTTCCAGTGTCTGAATGGTCCTTTCGGACTGACCATCAGTTTGGGGATGATAAGCCGTGCTGATATGTAACCTCGTCCCCATAGCGTCGTGGAACTTCTTCCAAAATTTAGATGTAAACCGGGCGTCGCGATCCGACACAATAGACACCGGTACACCATGACGAGTCACAATCTCCTTGATGAACAGATCAGCCAACCTCTCAGATGAATATGTCTCGTGGATCGGTAGGAAGTGAGCACTCTTCGTCAAACGATCAACTATCACCCATATGGCATCGTACCCTTTCGGGGTACGCGGCAGCTTTGTAATGAAATCCATGGTGATATCCAAAGGTTGTATCTTCCCATACGGATTTTGGTGCTCAGCCTTCACCTGTAAGCAAGTAAGGCACTTACTCACATACTCCACCACATCGCGCTTCATACCCGGCCACCAATAATCTTTCTTCATGTCATGGTACATCTTTGTGGCACCAGGATGAATGGAGTACCGAGTCTTGTGAGCTTCATCCATAATCTTCACCCGTAGATCCCCAAAACGAGGAATCCACACACGATCAAATCGGGTTCTAACACCGAGCGTGTTTTCACCCAATTCTCCAACCAGACCTCTCATTCTTTCAGAGTTAAGATGATCTTCTTTCAGTGCCTCATCTTGAAACTCTTTAACCTGCTTCATTACATCAGAGGTCATGATCAACTGATAGGCTTTCACCCGAATCGGCTCGGGCCTCTCTTTCCGGCTAAGGGCATCAGCCACGACGTTGGCCTTGCCCGGATGGTAGTGGATCTCACAATCATAATCCTTTATAAGTTCCAACCACCGCCTCTGCCTCATGTTCAAATCCTTCTGCTCAAAGAAGTACTTCAGACTCTTGTGGTCAGTAAATATGGTGCACTTCGTCCCGTACAGATAGTGCCTCCAAATCTTTAATGCAAAGACCACGGCTGCTAGCTCCAAGTCATGAGTAGGATAATTGACCTCATGAACCTTCAACTGTCGGGATGCATAGGCTATGACCTTTCCTCTCTGCATTAACACACACCCCAACCCCGAGTAAGAAGCATCAGAATAAACCACCAAATCTTCACTTCCATCGGGTAATGACAGAACAGGAGCTTGAGTCAATCTCGCCTTCAATTCTTCAAACGCCTTCTCTTGAGCTTGACCCCATACGAACTTCACATCTTTTCGGGTCAACTTAGTCAGTGGAGAAGCAATCTTAGAGAAGTCTTGGATAAATCTTCTATAGTAGCCCGCCAAACCCAAGAAGCTACGAATCTCGGATGGCGTCTTTGGTGACTTCCATTGCATAACCGCCTCCACTTTCGTCGGGTCCACCATTATCCCGTCGGGATTCACCACGTGACCCAAGAACTGAACTTCGCGCAACCAGAACGCGCACTTGGAGAATTTTGCATACAACTTCTCCCTTCTCAACGTCTCTAGAACCTCCCGAATGTGACCGCCATGCTCTGCTTCGCTCCTCGAGTAAATCAGGATATCATCAATAAACACAATCACTGATTTATCCAGCATAGGCCGACACACACGGTTCATAAATCCATAAAAGCAGCTGGCGCGTTGGTCAAGCCAAAGGACATGACAAGAAACTCGTAGTGACCATAGCGCGTACGGAAAGCTGTTTTAGGAATATCTTGCTCCTTCACCTTCAACTGATGGTAACCAGATCGAAGATCTATTCTCGAAAACCAACTGGCACCCTGAAGCTGATCGAACAAATCATCTATCCTCGGTAAGGGGTATCGGTTCTTCACTGTCAACTTATTAGCTCGCGGTAGTCGATGCACATCCTCATACTACCGTCCTTCTTCTTTACAAACAGGACCGGAGCACCCCAAGGAGAGATACTCGGTCGAATGAACCCCTTATCAAGCAACTCTTGCAACTGCTCCATCAACTCTTTCATCTCGGTCGGAGCCAACCGATACGGTGCCTTGGCGACAGGTTGGGCACCCGGTATCAGATCAATCTGAAACTCGATCTCTCTGTCAGGTGGCACTCCTGATAAGTCTTCTGGGAACACATCTGGAAAGTCACACACAACCGGTACATCGGCTAGTTGTGGTGTTGGCGTATCCACATCCTTTACATAGGCCAAGTAGGCACTACATCCACGCCTCATACACTTTCCCGCCACCGCCATCGAGATCACCTTCGGAATCGTAGTAACCCGATCACCATATACCGTCACTGAACTACCGTCAGGCGCCGACAACCGAATCATCTTCTTGCGACACACAATGTTCGCCTCGAAGTCCGCTAACCAATCCATCCCAAGAACCAAGTCAAAACCACCTAAGGTCATCACAAACGGTCTAACAGGAAACTTATGACCCTCGAGCTCCACATCACAATTCTCTATCAT
Organism: Flaveria ramosissima; assembly: GCA_025215565.1. Lineage (NCBI taxonomy): Eukaryota > Viridiplantae > Streptophyta > Magnoliopsida > Asterales > Asteraceae > Flaveria > Flaveria ramosissima. Next base: position 44,044,435 of record CM046032.1, on the reverse strand, counting down.
CTCAGAAATCCTGGTAGACTTACCTATGGCAGTTTCTACATCGAAGGGCGCATCAACACATCTACTACTAACAGGCAGCTTAGCACAGAAAGCAGCAGAAATAAAACTCTTACTAGCACCCGAATCAAATAACACAGAAGCTAAAGTTTGGTTCACCAGAAACGTACCGGACACGACATCGGGGTCCGTTCTAGCTTCCTCCTGTGTCATGGTGAATGCCCTGGCGCTCGCCCTCGGTCCATCACCTCCCGTCCTCTTTGCCCCTGAACTCTCAGCCCTCGGCTTCTTACAATCTTTGAGCACGTGACCCTCTTCACCACAGTTAAAGCATCGACCGTACGACAGTCTTTGCCATGTGCCCCGCCTTTCCACACCTGAAGCACAAGTTCGACCCAAACCTGCACTCCCCGCTATGCTCCCGTCCACATTTCCACACCTTCTCGATCCCGCACCTGACATAACCACACGGCGATCATCCACCCGTGCCTTCTTATTACCCATCGAGGCATTGCCCCGACCAAATCTCTTCCCCTGCCAGCCTCGTTCACCACCGCTCTTTCTGCCACCATCAGTCACCACCACCGTTCTTTCATCATACAATCTTCCCGCCAAATCCACCGCCGACCTAAACGTGCTCGGCCGGGCGGCGATCATGTGCCTGCGAATATCCGCCGGCAAACCCTGTATATACCTCTTGATCTTTCGGGACAGAGGCGTCACTTGATCCGGCACCAGACGTGCCATCTCGTTGAATTTCGTGGTGTACTGTTGGTGTGTCATGGATTCCCGCCTCCAGTTGCAGAAACTCCCTTTCAACCTTATCCATTTCCCGATGAGGACAAAACTCCTCGATCACCATCTTCTTCAGTTCGGGCCACCTCATTCTCCCGATCGCCCGATTACCCTCTGCTTGGACAATGTTGTCCCACCAGCATAGTGCCGAGTCCACGAAGGAGTGGGTGGCAAACTTGACTTTCTGATCTTCTCGGCACTCGCTGATGTCGAGAACAGCCTCCATTTCTCTCACCCATCGGTGAGCAGCGGCAGCATTGCCATTACCGTCAAAAGTAGGGGGCTTGCATCGCATAAACACCCCGTAGTTACAGCCTCGTGCCACCTCTCGCACAGGCTCCTCTTCCTCTTCCTCCTCATTATCGGAGAAAATCGTTTCAGGCTCCGGTTGCTCCCCCGAGGCCCGGTTTCTCTCCTTCCTTTCTCCCTCCTTCACAGCTTTGATGACTTCGGTCACCACAGACGGTAAGATTGTCTGCATGACCTGATGTACTTCCTCAACAACAGCCTCCTTTACCGAGGCCCTCAAGTTCGCACTCTCATCCCCAGCTTCTGGATGAGGAGTCTCAGGTTCTGCAGGAACCTCTTTCTCAGCTCTAGGCCTTCCTCTTTTAGGGCGTGGTTCAGCAACAGGGCCATCACGGCCTCCACCCCTAGAAGCTCTAGAAGATCTACCACCAGCCATACTCTAACACACTGAAAGATTCAAACACCAACACGGTCATTCAAGGAAACAACTCAGTTTATGTCAAGTATAGTAAGTCCCTAATTACAGTGGCCAGTTGTGATTAGCCACTTACTGTACTCTTCATACCCCAAGTATTACCTGTCCTGACTACATCAGTATTCAAATCTACATACAACACATAACATATACCATGCGCACATAAAACCGGTTAACTTTAAGAAAATACCTGATGGCACGCAGCTACTCAGTTTGGCATCCCATTCCCTTTTCGTCCCATTTTCAGTTTAAGTTAAGGTTTATTTTGAAAATTTACCCATTTCACTTAAACTTTGGCTCTGATACCAACTTGTAAGGCCCCGTTCCCGGGACGCCTACAGTTGGTCATTCATCGCACATAAAACATATAATTACATTACATTAAGAAATCATTGCAGCGGAAACATTCAAAAATGACATCACGTTTCATTATAATTACTTTTGCCAAATAATACATCATTATCCGGTTACAAAATTCATGTTTGCATTACATCACAAAAGCTATATAATTGGATGCCATCCCAAAAGAGCCGAGTAGCCTTGCCGTGCCATCCTCAGCAATCATTTACCTGCCAACTGGAAAATGCAATAAAAGTCAGCGTTGCTGAGTGAGTTCTAGTTTTATAAAATAAATATACTTTACTTTCATTAAAACTATTCGTTTTATCATGCGATCATTCAACATACGTATACACAGATAATGTCATTATTATCTTTCATCTCATTCATTATCTTCCGTTCTTTTCGTTCATTCTGTCTTCCGAGTCTTTTGCGACAACATGGTCGCTCACCTCAATGGCAATCTCAATGATTGCACGCTATCCGAGTCTTTTGCACCCCTAAGGTTGCTCACCCCAATTGCCCATCACGATAGCAAGCTATCCGAGTCTTTTGCAACAACAAGGTTGCTCACCCCAAGGCAACATCACGATAGCACTTACTCGAGTCTTTTGCAACGACAAGGTTGCTCACCTCATAGGCAATCTAAATGATTCACTTCATCCGAGTCTTTTGCAACACAAAGTCGCTCACCCCAATATATATGCTTGCAAGCCTTTCTTTCGTTCATTCATCATTCATTAATGCATGCATTCTTACTTCATGTTCCTCTTTCATTATCTTTCGCTTTACATTACATAATACTTCATCCATTCATTCATTCATTAGCATGACAAGTAAAGCCACAAGAAAGATAAGCATACATCATAATAAGGAACATATCATACGCATTCATCATCATCATACAGGGCAACATCATACATTCATAATATGCATAAACATGCAACATCATCATCATCATGCCCTACATGCTCTCTAAGGCCATAACCATCCTCTTACATGCTCTTACGGGCCACTTTACGTCAAACTTACATCCACACCTTTCCCCGAAGGCCAGAAGTCAAACTACACATTCCTTCGAGTGCAACAGCCCTATTCGGGCGTATGGACACTCTTCAGTCGCATGGCCTCCATGCGACTGAACATCATGCGACTGGACTCATGCGGATGATCATCTATGCGAATGAACATCCAATCGTGCGTATGGACCTTGTGCGAATGGGATTACTGCGAATGGGCACCTATGCGACTAACCTCATGCGAATGGACTCATGCGACTAAGCATCTATGCGACTGAACCCTCAGTCGTGCAATCCTCATGCGACTGGACTCCCAGTCGTGCGACTGAAACCTCAGTCGTGCGATTGAACCCTCAATCGTGCGAATAAATCCCAATCGTGCGAATGACCTCAATCGCCCTCATTCGGCCGTATGGCCTCCATTCGGTCGCCTAGCCCTAGCTGATGTAGAATGGAGTTCATCCCGAACCCAATCTGCCATTTTCGGCCTCCAAGCTCATCCAAACCCATTCTAAGCCTAAATCAACCCTCCTGGACCTTAGGAATGCATACCTTAACCCCATACAAGCGCACACAAGCCCGAAATCATACTCTAAACACATCATACACATCACACCCAAATGGGTCAAACACACACATACATAAAAACGGGTTTTGAACATTTTCCAGCCCCAAAATCGGTTGAAAAAAAGTAAAAGAGAGGTCCTAGAACTCACACAATCGAGCACAAAGACAAGAGCTTCGATTTGGCTTGCCACTCGACGGATTTGGACACCCGAATCACCCGAAACACCACTTTTCTCCCTTTTTCTCTACTTTCTCCCTTCTCCTCCTCTCAAATCTGAAAATATGTGAAGTGTGAGGAGAGTGGGCTGCCCTCTCCCTACACATATCACCACATTACCCAACTTTTCTTCGTTGGCGAGTTTGGTCCCTCGACTTTGAACTTTATTTCTTTTCTTTCTTCGTTGGCTTCAAAATAATAAATTTCCGGGCGTTACAACATCTTTGGAATTCAACGCCCGAATTCCTTATGGGTTTATTTTTCACCCTTGAGGATTAATAACTCCTCTTGTATATATGTGGAGTTCAACACCCAAACCCCTTGGGATTTCAACATCCGAAATCCTTACATATATTTAACTCCCCTTTTTATATATGTGGAGTTCAACACCCGAACCCCTTGGGATTTCAACACCCGAAATCCTCACATATATTTTACATACACATCAATTTTTTTGACGTTACTAAAACATATACTTAACCCATACCCCATAATCATTTTCATCATGATCATGCCTATAAAAACACATATCTCATGTATTTAAACATGCTTCAACTCCACAAAATTCATACAAACTTATGATAATTAAAACGTATAACACATAGTTAAACATGTATCATGAGTAAGTTTTGGGTCAGTGTACTTACCTTCTGATGTTACTAACTTGACTGCAAAATATACTCTCTAATAGTTGTGCTCAAACCGTCTTCAATTTATACTACAGATCCTACGCTCAAATCTCGCATACAAGTTTATTCATAACTTCCTCCACTTAATTGTTGTTAATGTTCATATATATATATATATACATTGAGGCGGCAACATCCCCAAACCGACTTCACTATTTGATAATATTTGTATTCTTTATTAACAATATTAAATAAGTATTTTATTTGAAAAATGTGAGCCGACACAACAAGACTTCAAAGTGAAGTTTGTTAATTTGCTTTTATTACTTTAATACACACATATATGTATTTAAACGTGACATACAAATGGTGTATGTTACAATTACTTTTATTATTATTATTATAATGCGTAATTTAATATTATTAACCGTTCTTTTAAACGTCAGACAACTCGATAATAATTTGATTCAAAACTTACTCGTTAAATAATATTTAAAATATTTTTTATCCATAAAACAAGATGTTACAACTCTCCCCCACTTATTTAGGTTTCGTCCCCGAAACCTATTTATACCTCAAATAATTCGGGATAATATTTCCTCATTTCATCTTCGGCTTCCCATGTGGTATCAGAACCACGCCGATGCTTCCATTGTACTTTTACTTGACTTATTTCTTTATTTCGTAATTGCTTAACTTTATGATCAAGAATCGCCACTGGCGTTTCTACGTAGTTAAGCTTTTCATCCACTTCAATCTCATTCAAGGGCACATATGTCGTTTCATCAGCCAAACATTTTCGTAAATATGACACATGAAATGTGTTATGTATTCCGTTTAATTTGTCAGGTAATTCCAGACGATACACCACTTTCCATACACGAGCAATAATTTTAAACGGACCAATAAAGCGTGGACTTAGCTTGCCACGTTTACGAAAACGAATTACACCTTTCCAGGGAGAGACTTTCAACATAACGTAGTCTCCCACTTGAAATTCAATTGGTCGTCTACGTTTATCAGCATATGACTTTTGTCGATCTTGAGCCGCTTTTAAATGTGCTCTGATTTGATCAATCTTTTCATTCGTCGCCTCCACCACTTTTTTATTAGAAAGTTCTCTTTGACCGACCTCTCCCCAACATACAGGAGTGCGGTGTGACATCTCGTATTTTTGTTAAGTAAAAGGGTAACTTCGTTAAGTTTATAAAAGGACCTTTTATGTCTTTCGTGAAACATTGAGGGTTTATTATGTTTCATAATTAATTTGGTGGTTAACAAATTAATTTAATAAATAACAATAACATTATAAGTGTTATAATGTTTACTTAATATTATAAAACTTAACTTAAAGTAATAAAAATCTTAAAAAAATAATTGTGATTAAAATAATAATAACAATGTTATTGTTATTATTACTAATAATATTATTAATAACAATAATGTAAATGATAATAATATTAAAAATAATAAAGTTGTATAACTTTAAACTTGTAATTAATAAGCTTATTACATAAAATAATAACCTTTTAGAACTTCAGGGACTAATTTGTAATTAATTTTAACTTAATCAAAACTTTAAAATGTAAGTGGAAACTTCTAAAACCATAGGGACCATAAGTGTAAATAATTTAAAACCCAACCCCCCTTCCCGCAAATCCGGCCGGAAGTCCGGCGATGCTCCGGCGAGCTCCGGTGACGGTCAAAACCGTCGAAATCAATGAGTTTTTGATCCAAAACCGTTTTCAAATCGTTCAGGGACATGATTCGAATTCAATGGCGATGTTTAATTGGGTTAATTAGCGGTTATGGATCCTTAACAAGTCGAGTAACCGTCGGCCATCAATCTCAAGCCGTTGGAGCATTAAAACACAATAAGAATCAAATTAACTCAACCAAAACGATCGTTTATCTATCCTTAACAAATTAACACATCCAATTTCACCTGAAATGCACTGAAACCACTCGAACGACTACATCATCTACATCGAACCTGCAACTCGATCGTGATTCATGCTCGAAGCATCATAAACAGGAATTGGTTGAGGGTTTTCGTTCGAGATGATGACCCGAAGCTTTCCACAAGAGCAATTGGATTATTGTCAGCGTTTGCACCATGAAACACATCCACGCAGTCGCGCATAGTTCTTAAACCTTAGATCATCGATTCGAAACTAATAACGTAAGTTTCTTACATTAATATGCTCGAAATCCTTCAGGGAACAAAAGCCCCATGGTTGTTGGGGTTAACAAAATCGAATTAAGCTTCAATTTGGGTTAATCCGGTTCTAGGGTTCTTTGAAATTGGGGGTTCCTGTTTGTTTTGGTTTATAAAATATGAGAATGGGTTTTTATCAGGCATAGGCGCCCAGCCTAATGGTAAACCACCACTCTGTGAACCCTGAGGTCCCGGGTTCGAACCCGGGCACCTCCTTCTGTTTTGTTTTATTTTTTTAAAGCCTTTTAATTACAAATAAAATTACAGAAAATTTATAATTAATATAAAAATCATTTCTGTTAATTAATATAAAGATTTTAGACACTAAAATATTTTCTGAAATTTTTCTAAATTAAATATATTCATAAATATATATATAATATATATATATATATATATATATATATATATATATATATATATAAATCTTTTAGTTATTCCTTATAAAACGGATTTAAAATGATTGTTTATATTAATTTTCATTGATCCAAACGTTACTTCTAAAATCATGATTGTTTGTTTTAAAGAAAAAAATGTATTTATTTAAATTTTTTATATTTAAACTTATTAGTTGTTACAAAAGGTTTTCTTTTAAATTAATTAAACATTTATTTTTGGTTGAACTTAAAAGTATTTATGAACACTTAATTCTTTAAAGAATTAAATTCATAATTGTAGTAATTATATATAATTACTTAAAATATTTAAGAATATTATTATAAAACATATTTTAGCTGATTAATATTGTGTTATTAATCAAAATGCTATTTTCTTATTATTCTTAGATAATTAAAAAGACTTAATTGTATATTGAACCTCCTCATCATTATATTTAATTTCATTTTTTTTAAATACTTAAATACATATATAATTCTTCTAATGGGTTTAAAATGAGAATAAGGATTCTATAAATTTAGTTACTTGTCAAAACTCCTTAAAACTATCAAAACCCTAATCATTGGTAGAACGTTAAACTTATTATTAACCTTAATCTTTATTTGTAAATTATATATTTAGGTGCTTGTAATGGACACTTGGGTTTTATCTTGTAATCTTTTATATCATCCTGAGATGCTTATTTCCCATGTGAGTTTTCCTTGTCCCTTTTTACCTTATTTCACACTATTTTGGGGTGAAACATGATACTTATACATCGTGCACTTGTAAACGTTTGAGACTTGTAAGCACATGCAATTCTTTTTATTATTTTGTCATGGTTATTTGTGTGATGTAAGTGTTTATATGAGATACATAGTTTGTTTACAATCATTAACTATTGCTAGCCTGGCGACGTCTTAGATCTTTGGGCCTGACAAGCCTATTTGGTGCTAAAGTCGAGGTATTGCCGACTCCTAGGGGCCGTACGCTTGTGCACTAGGGAACCAAATACACTTAGCCAATCTTTTATACTTGTAATCAAGTCGAGGTTTGGTTGTAACGATATGTGTTCTATAACCTTACTAGCTTATAACCTATGACATGAATTGCTACTTGTAACCTTTTCATATTATGTATGAAAACCTTGGAAACTCACCAACTATTTATAGTTGACCTTTTATTTTTATCATGTTTCAGGAAAACCCCCAAGTTTGAAGTGAACTTATGTTGCTGGCATATTCTAGGACTTGGACCTAGTTAATAAACAAAATGATTATGTTTGTTATTTCATGTTGAAACTTATTTCATTATTGAGACTTATGCTTGTGATGTAATTTTGAAACTTATGAATAATATATTTGGATATAATAATAGCGTTATGTGGCTGTGAACAATCGTAACTCTCACATCTCGACGTTTCCGCCGTCAAGGTTGGGGTGTGACAGATTGGTATCAGAGCCCATAACTATAGGGATTTAGGTTATTAGAAATGGTGACCTAGACTATAGTTGCATGAACCTCATAGAAAGATCATTATACTTTGTGCTTACTTATTGTTAGCATGCTACATAATGCTATGCCTTTTGTGCAACTTGATGCCTTAGCATAGGATTGCCTTATGTATGCTTAAACTTAGTTACTTGTCTCCCTAAACTAACTTTGACTCTTTGACTCTCCCTGACAAATGAACTTCCTAAACCTATTCTTAACGACACGTGGAATCTACACTTATCATGTGGGTTCAATTCCTTAGACTCTATGTCTAATCTATGAAAATCTCATCAAGGTTTTGATTTCATGAACCAAAGAAATTTGTGTGGCACATAGACACCTGTATTCTGGATTTCCTGGCAAAAGGCCTTCGGGCTAACGCAAGCATATCGTATAAATCTCATTGTGAGACCAGTTATGCTTACCTGGGGATTTCTTGGATGAGTGATAAACTATGGCCAACATACACAAGTCTCTAAGGCAAATGGGTCAATTTACCTTGACGTGTCAACGATTCCAAATGGTAATGCGTTACCAAATGGAACCATCCTCTTTGTGTCTTAAAAATCCTTGATTCTTTGATCTGGTTTATCACCAAAGTTTTAATATCTTCTCATTCTTATCATACATAATGTCCCTGTTAATATTGAACCTATCCTACATTTCAACCCTTACGTTTAAACACCGATATACGTTGAGCGTTTCATGTAACTATTTATATACCTTGACCAACGTGAACATGAATCTTAATATACTCAAAGATATTGGTAATCTAAACCGAATGGTCATCAAAAACTTTAAACCGTTACTTATGGTTCTCAAGTCTTCTTAAGGATGTGTCCCATAACTAAGAACATGCAATGCTATAGGTGGAATTCCTACGTTTCGAGATACTTTATCTAGGCAAAGTGTAAATGGTGATTTGACTCGATCATTGAATTCATTTACATGACTCGAAACCCTTGAGATGAATGATCACTTATAAGTACGTGTGTCTTCAATAAGACTATGGTTGACCTCATATCTTGAGAAGTCCGTGTATTCCTTTCGATTGTGAATCGAACGTTCACATCTCGTTGTGGCGTTGAATAATTTCCTGCCCTTAATTTCGTCTTCCCGATTGAAACCATCCAAGATTTGAACATCACAACAACTTTTGTTATCTTGAAACTTTGATCTTAAGCTTGTAAGCATGATTTTTCCTTTTGTTACATTGATGTAACTTGAAAATTTCCGAATTTCTAATTGATATTATTTTTCTTTTCGTCGTTAAGTCGAACTTCGTACCGTCTGCACCGTGAGAGATACAAGTGTTTGAAAGTCAACCTATGACTAAGAACACCCGTATCTCCTAAATGATTCCAACTCATCAAAACAGGGGCGATTCCCTTACTTTGATGATTCTCTATTCGTTTCGATAAATGGTTTCCAATTGTGGTTTATAAAAAAAATTTCATCCTCTGGATCGGGGTGATTTCCTTATCCCGAGGATTGACTTCAATTATTTTCTTTGGAATGGCATTTCACAAATGACATGATCTCACCAAAATAGGATTGAAACCCGTACTTTGGTGACAAATGTCACTCTTCGATTGTTTTCTTGCTATTATCATCAAGATAGGCGTGAATTCCATACCTTGATGATAAGATCATCTTTATGAATTGTATTTGTTCAAATGAGACGACTTCATCAAAGTAGGAGTGAATTCTGGATTTTGATGAAGAAGTTCATCTTGTTATATTTTGTTTTTTTTGTAAAACCTCACCGTTAAGACAGGAGTGATTTCCCTTACCTTAATGGTGAGTTACCTCGTTTTATTTCTGTGGATCCTCAACAAGGAGTTGGGATCGAACTTTTTAATTGGTAAGTTAGCGGTCATACCTTGGGAATACACCATCAAGTTAGGAGTGAAAACCGCACCTTGATGACTATTCTCATTTCTTGATCTCCAATTTACCAAGGTTTTAATCAAGTGACAAGAAACATGTAGTAACTTGAAGGGTGAAGGAATGTTAGTGTTTCGACCCATCAAGCCAAAGCATGATCTCTGAACTTGAAAGGAGACCCGATCGCTCTAGGTTGATTTTGATTCCGAGCTTGGAGCATTTGAATTCTTAAATTGATTTCTTTCCCTTTATCCCTATGTTTTGATTTGATCTAGCTATATCGAACCATTTATTCCCTATTTATCAACTTTCATTTTGAGATATCATCAACACATGATTGTGTGATGGTAGTCTTCTTAAACAATCTTTCTACTAAATCAAGACATTGTCAAATTGTGGTTATGTCTTTCTAGTCATACGAATCTTCTCGACTGTACTTATGGGTTTGATGAACTGTGTATGCAAACTATACTTGGAAATTTGCTACCTTGCAAAATATAAGTACATATCCTATTGTTCACGTCATTTCTTAAATCGTCTTTAATCCTTAACCATTGAAAATCATTAAAACACTATCTTGATTTCGATCAACGAGACTCGTTATTACTTACATTGTGACGTAGATATAAAGGTTCATAAACCTTCGTAACTTGTAGTCATGGATTTGGCATGAAAGAAAAGACATAACTTGGTATATGTCCAAGTGTCTCACATTCATATAGGACAACACCTAACCTTCGTGTTCCTGTGAATCTCCTGTTTTATTTCTCATCACCGAATGTCTCTTATTTTGGATGTCATACTGGAAATTGGTGCATTATAGACCAATTGATTAATCCCATATTGACTCATGTGAGATAATGAGTCAATAAATTGACTTGTATCTAACTCAAGAATTCGTATACCGTGGTATGGCGTTAAAACATCGATCGTTATTTTGGATGACCGGTTCCTTTTCTGCTTTTAATAATGATCCCAACCATCGTCGTGAACTTGTTTCAAAATCTTCGCATATCGTATAATTCTTAGACCAATGATTGGTCAAAAGAGAGATACATATTCATAAGATATGCGTTAAGACCGTTTCATATAGTGACGTTTGGGATTTTTAAATCCTGACGGTTAATCTTTCTTATCATTGTTGGTCCTTTATTGATTTCTAGATATCAATTTACTACGAAATTACATTCTAGAAGTTGTGACTTCTGAATCTAAGGTACCACGGTAGCTCGTTATCGTTTTCAACGCTTTATCTCAAAACGTCTCGCGTTTATTATGCTGAGAATCTTGTAAGATTCCATAAGGTGAAGCGTTCCACCTGTAATCAAACGTCAAACACTGCTCGTTGAACACTCATTTTTCATTTCAATTCCTTTGTTCATTTAAGTTCATTCTTAATTTCGGGACGAAATTCTTTTAAGTTGGGGAGACTGTGACATCTCGTATTTTTGTTAAGTAAAAGGGTAACTTCGTTAAGTTTATAAAAGGACCTTTTATGTCTTTCGTGAAACATTGAGGGTTTATTATGTTTCATAATTAATTTGGTGGTTAACAAATTAATTTAATAAATAACAATAACATTATAAGTGTTATAATGTTTACTTAATATTATAAAACTTAACTTAAAGTAATAAAAATCTTAAAAAAATAATTGTGATTAAAATAATAATAACAATGTTATTGTTATTATTACTAATAATATTATTAATAACAATAATGTAAATGATAATAATATTAAAAATAATAAAGTTGTATAACTTTAAACTTGTAATTAATAAGCTTATTACATAAAATAATAACCTTTTAGAACTTCACGGACTAATTTGTAATTAATTTTAACTTAATCAAAACTTTAAAATGTAAGTGGAAACTTCTAAAACCACAGGAACCATAAGTGTAAATAATTTAAAACCCAACCCCCCTTCCCGCAAATCCGGCCGGAAGTCCGGCGATGCTCCGGCGAGCTCCGGTGACGGTCAAAACCGTCGAAATCAATGAGTTTTTGATCCAAAACCGTTTTCAAATCGTTCAGGGACATGATTCGAATTCAATGGCGATGTTTAATTGGGTTAATTAGCGGTTATGGATCCTTAACAAGTCGAGTAACCGTCGGCCATCAATCTCAAGCCGTTGGAGCATTAAAACACAATAAGAATCAAATTAACTCAACCAAAACGATCGTTTATCTATCCTTAACAGATTAACACATCCAATTTCACCTGAAATGCACTGAAACCACTCGAACGACTACATCATCTACATCGAACCTGCAACTCGATCGTGATTCATGCTCGAAGCATCATAAACAGGAATTGGTTGAGGGTTTTCGTTCGAGATGATGACCCGAAGCTTTCCACAAGAGCAATTGGATTATTGTCAGCGTTTGCACCATGAAACACATCCACGCAGTCGCGCATAGTTCTTAAACCTTAGATCATCGATTCGAAACTAATAACGTAAGTTTCTTACATTAATATGCTCGAAATCCTTCAGGGAACAAAAGCCCCATGGTTGTTGGGGTTAACAACATCGAATTAAGCTTCAATTTGGGTTAATCCGGTTCTAGGGTTCTTTGAAATTGGGGGTTCCTGTTTGTTTTGGTTTATAAAATATGAGAATGGGTTTTTATCAGGCATAGGCGCCCAGCCTAATGGTAAACCACCACTCTGTGAACCCTGAGGTCCCGGGTTCGAACCCGGGCACCTCCTTCTGTTTTGTTTTATTTTTTTTAAAGCCTTTTAATTACAAATAAAATTACAGAAAATTTATAATTAATATAAAAATCATTTCTGTTAATTAATATAAAGATTTTAGACACTAAAATATTTTCTGAAATTTTTCTAAATTAAATATATTCATAAATATATATATATATATATATATATATATATATATATATATATATATATATATATATAAATCTTTTAGTTATTCCTTATAAAACGGATTTAAAATGATTGTTTATATTAATTTTCATTGATCCAAACGTTACTTCTAAAATCATGATTGTTTGTTTTAAAGAAAAAAATGTATTTATTTAAATTTTTTATATTTAAACTTATTAGTTGTTACAAAAGGTTTTCTTTTAAATTAAATAAACATTTATTTTTGGTTGAACTTAAAAGTATTTATGAACACTTAATTCTTTAAAGAATTAAATTCATAATTGTAGTAATTATATATAATTACTTAAAATATTTAAGAATATTATTATAAAACATATTTTAGCTAATTAATATTGTGTTATTAATCAAAATGCTATTTTCTTATTATTCTTAGATAATTAAAAAGACTTAATTGTATATTGAACCTCCTCATCATTATATTTAATTTCATTTTTTTTAAATACTTAAATACATATATAATTCTTCTAATGGGTTTAAAATGAGAATAAGGATTCTATAAATTTAGTTACTTGTCAAAACTCCTTAAAACTATCAAAACCCTAATCATTGGTAGAACGTTAAACTTATTATTAACCTTAATCTTTATTTGTAAATTATATATTTAGGTGCTTGTAATGGACACTTGGGTTTTATCTTGTAATCTTTTATATCATCCTGAGATGCTTATTTCCCATGTGAGTTTTCCTTGTCCCTTTTTACCTTATTTCACACTATTTTGGGGTGAAACATGATACTTATACATCGTGCACTTGTAAACGTTTGAGACTTGTAAGCACATGCAATTCATTTTATTATTTTGTCATGGTTATTTGTGTGATGTAAGTGTTTATATGAGATACGTAGTTTGTTTACAATCATTAACTATTGCTAGCCTGGCGACGTCTTAGATCTTTGGGCCTGACAAGCCTATTTGGTGCTAAAGTCGAGGTATTGTCGACTCCTAGGGGCCGTACGCTTGTGCACTAGGGAACCAAATACACTTAGCCAATCTTTTATACTTGTAATCAAGTCGAGGTTTGGTTGTAACGATATGTGTTCTATAACCTTACTAGCTTATAACCTATGACATGAATTGCTACTTGTAACCTTTTCATATTATGTATGAAAACCTTGGAAACTCACCAACTATTTATAGTTGACCTTTTATTTTTATCATGTTTCAGGAAAACCCCCAAGTTTGAAGTGAACTTATGTTGCTGGCATATTCTAGGACTTGGACCTAGTTAATAAACAAAATGATTATGTTTGTTATTTCATGTTGAAACTTATTTCATTATTGAGACTTATGCTTGTGATGTAATTTTGAAACTTATGAATAATATATTTGGATTTAATAATAGCGTTATGTGGCTGTGAACAATCATAACTCTCACATCTCGACGTTTCCGCCGTCAAGGTTGGGGTGTGACATGCGGCACTTTCTACCATATAACATTTCAAATGGAGGCATTTCAATGCTCGAATGGTAACTATTATTATAAGAGAACTGTGCTAAAGGTAAATATTTGTCCCAACTGCCACCAAAATCAATAATACATGCACGTAACATATCTTCGAGCGTTTGAATCGTTCTTTCACTTTGCCCATCTGTCTGTGGGTGATATGCTGTGCTAATTAATAATTTGGTGCCCATTCCTTCTTGAAATTTCCTCCAAAATCTAGAAGTGAAACGTGTGTCTCTATCTGATACAATAGATAATGGCACACCGTGCCTTGAGACCACCTCATTAACGTACACTTCCGCCATTCGTTCAGATGAATAGTTTTCACGAATGGGTATAAAGTGAGCACTTTTTGTCAGACGGTCGACAATTACCCATATCGTGTCATGTCCCTTAGCAGTTTTAGGAAGTTTCGTCACCAGATCCATCGTAATATGCTCCCACTTCCATAATGAAATTTCTAATGGTTGCATTTTACCGTATGGCTTCTGATGTTCAGCTTTGACTTGTAAGCAAGTTAAGCATTTTTCCACATATTTAGAAATATCTCTTTTCATTCCAGGCCACCAATACTCTTTCTTTAAATCGTTATACATCTTGGTTGCACCTGGATGAATTGAGTACTTTGATTTATGCGCCTCATCAAGAATTATTGTTTTGACTTTACAAGTCTAAGGAATCCAAATTCGTCCAAATCGAATTTTAATTCCTTTGTCATTTTCTTCAAAATATTGAACTTGACCAACAATTTTTTCGCGCTTCAAATTTTCCTTTTTTAGTGCATCTAGTTGTGCAACTTTAATTTGATCAAACAAGTCTGAATTTACAATAAGCTTATATGACTTTACTTTAATCGGAGTGTAATTCTTCTTCCGGCTTAAAGCATCAGCTACAACATTAGCTTTACCCGGATGATAAAGTATTTCACAGTCATAATCTTTGACCAGTTCTAACCATTGTTGTTGCCTCATATTCAATTCCTTCTGGTCAAAGAAATATTTCAGACTTTTATGATCAGTGTAGATAGTGCACTTCGTACCATACAAATAATGTCTCCAGATCTTCAACGCAAATACGACCGCAGCCAATTCAAGATCATGGGTTGGGTAATTTGCTTCATGTGACTTCAATTGTCGTGAAGCATAAGCTATTACCTTCCCTCTTTGCATAAGCACACAACCCAATCCGATACGTGAGGCATCAGAATAAACTACAAAATCTTCAGTTCCTTTCGGTAATGCCAGGATAGGAGCTTTAGTTAACTTTTCTTTCAAAAGTTGGAATGCTTTTTCTTGTTCTGGGTTCCATTCAAATTTGGAATTCTTTCGAGTTAGCTTTGTCAACGGGGAAGCTATTTTCGAGAAATCCTGAATAAAACGCCGATAATAACCGGCTAAACCCAGAAAGCTTCTGACTTCAGTTGGGGTCCTAGGAGGTGACCATTTCATAATAGTCTCTATTTTGACGGGATCCACCAAAATACTCTCCACATTCACCACATGACCCAAGAATTGGACTTCTCGAAGCCAGAATGCACATTTAGAAAACTTTGCGTATAACTTCTCTTTTCTTAGTACATTGAGAACCTCACGAAGATGTTGAGCGTGATCTTCTTCGGTCCGTGAATAGATGAGAATGTCATCGATAAAGACGATGACAAAACGATCAAGCATAGGTTTACATACTCGATTCATGAGATCCATGAAAATTGTTGGAGCATTTGTTAGACCAAATGGCATCACAACGAATTCATAGTGCCCATAACGAGTGCGAAAAGCTGTCTTAGGTACATCTTCTTCTCGTACCTTAACTTGATGATAACCTGACCTTAAATCGATCTTTGAGAACCAGCTAGCGCCTTGTAGTTGGTCAAAAAGATCATCAATTCTAGGCAAAGGGTACCTATTCTTGATGGTCAGCTTATTCAATTCACGGTAATCGATGCACATACGCATGCTACCGTCCTTCTTTTTAACAAATAATATAGGCGCATCCCAAGGTGAAACACTTAGGCGAATGAAACCTTTATCCAACAGATCTTGGAGCTAAGACATCAATTCTTTCATCTCATTGGGTGCTAATCGATACGGCGATTTAGCAACAGGTTTAGCTCCAGGAACTAAATCGATTTTGAATTCGATTTCCCTAGTTGGTGGAACGCCCGGTAGCTCATCAGGGAACACGTCCGGGAATTGGTTAACTACAGAGACCTCATCAAGTTTCTTCTCTTTAATTTCTTTATCAGCCACGTAGGCTAAAAACGCTTGATGTCCATGTCGTATGTAATTCTTGGCTTTCGCCATTGAGCATACAATTATGTTGCTCTTTCTTTCTCCATAGATACAAATTTGTTCTCCCATTGGCGACTTAAATTGAACAATCTTTCGATTGCAATTTATCGACGCGTGATGCTGGGACAGCCAATCCATCCCAATAATTACATCAAATTCCCTTAACTCTATTGGAATTAAGTCGATATTGTATTCCTCTCCTTGAATATTTACTTTACAGTTTCGACATATTTCGGATATGGAGAAACTTTTATCGCTAGCAATGTCAACTTCTAACACATGTACCAATTTACTTCTAACAAAAGAACTATGGCATGCAAACTTTATAGATATGAATGATCTACTAGCTCCAGAATCAAATAAAACATGTGCAGGGAGGGAATTGACTAGAAAGGTACCTGTGACGACATCAGGTTCAACCTTTGCTTCTTCTGCAGTAATTTGAAAAGCCCTGCCCCGTGGTTTTGGAGCTTCTATCTGTTTCATGTTTTCTATGGCCCTTGATCCTTCCGTAGCTTTGGCAAACCTTGTTTTAAGCTCTGGACAATCATTTCTCATGTGACCTGGCTTATAGCAGTTATAACATAGGTTTACAGGGCTAGTACACTGTGGTGCTGTATGCCCCGGTTTCCCACATTTATAACAAATTGGGTTCTTATAGCGACATTCTCCCAGATGTCTCTTCCCACAGAATTGGCAGTTGCCAGACTCCTTGATTGAGCCAAACCCTTTGACAGGTTTTAAAAATTTTACTTTCTTTGTTGGTGCTGCAGGGATCACAGCCTCAGCCTTCCGTTTTCCATCTCTTTCTGCTTGTCTTTTTAGTTCCATTTCTCGTTCACGAGCCCAATTAAGAAGCTCCTCAAGACTTCCACATTTTGATGGAGAAATAAATTCTCTAATTTCCGTTTTAAGGATAAGATGAAACCGAGTCATCCACATTTCTTATGAAGTGAAAAGCGAACGACAAAACTTCGCTTTATCATAAAAAATGCCAAAGATTTCATCCACTGTTTCGTTGCCTTGACGCATGTGAAGGAGTTCCTCAGTGATACGATCAATTGCAACACGCGGACTAAAATGTTTTAGGAAGATTGGTTTGAATTCTTCCCAAGACATATTCCTGATTCTTTCTCTCCCTTTCTCCTTCTTCACCATATCCCACCAGTCTTTAGCTCTTTCACAAAACTGGTTTGTCGCGAACATTACTTCATCGCACGGGTCGCAATGACACGTATCGAAAATAGTCTCCATGGCTGTTATCCACCTTTGGCTAACCAAAGGGTCAATTTCACCTTTGAATTGCAAAGGTTTGCAAGCCATGAAGTCAGTATACGTGCAGTGACGTTTTTCGACTTCAGTTATTGGCGCTACTTCCATATTATTCGTAAGTTTTTCTACGGTCACTTCATTCTTTTTCAATTTTTCTTCTAGCATAATTCCAATAGAATTTTGCATTTCAGCTAGAAGGTATGGGATATTGGCTTCAAATGCCTTTCCCACTTCAATAGCAATCTGTCTACGAATTTCTTCAGGTACAAACGTTGTATTATTATTAAGACGAGATGAATACACTGATCTTTCTGAAGCATCATCTACATGCTTTTCAGTGTTACGACTTCCCTCGCCTTGTATAGCATTCTCCCCTCTTTCATCCGCCATATTTCTCTAAACAATTTATTTATTTCGCGTTATTTTTATTCTAATGATTTCTATACTGCAAGCACTTATCTAAGGCCTAATCCTCCATACTTTATTGTCAAGACA
Source organism: Flaveria ramosissima (assembly GCA_025215565.1). Lineage (NCBI taxonomy): Eukaryota > Viridiplantae > Streptophyta > Magnoliopsida > Asterales > Asteraceae > Flaveria > Flaveria ramosissima. The sequence goes on along the minus strand of CM046032.1, from coordinate 44,025,768 downwards.
AACAATATATCTAAGGCCAAAAAGTACTATATATGCATTTATAACATACTATACATACACATCATTTTATGCATATATACTCCCCATCCCCACACTTACTCTTTGACGTTTTCAATACAATATGATCTTTGGAAATTCACAATGATATGATATATTACTCTCATACTGGCCAGGTATGAAAATAATATATTATTCTCATTATAATTTTCCAACTATCATATAATATCTCCAACATACAAATTTCAGTGTACACATATTTTCATATGTTTTCATTTTGCACCAATACAAACTCCCCATTTATCTGCTTCTTTGGATCGCTTCTGGACTGAACCCTCTCGTTTTCATATCAGTAGCACTTATGGTTCGAGTCTAAGTATTTTTTTTAATACTTAAATCTCTCGAACCGTGCTCTGATACCAACTTGAAACACACCAGTTTTTTTTTTTATAAAATACTTTCACCAATTTTATCAGAGTTTAGGTCCCAGTTCACAACAAAATTTGTCACTTGTGGTGACATATCATTTCTATATATCTATATATATATATATATATATATATATATATATATATTACAAGAAACATAAACGTTTTACAAAATTTTAAATACAATATTTATTATATTAAGTACTAAACGAGAGTAGAGTTCCTTCGTCAGTCCAGTCACGCCCGTGAAGCTTTAACCATTTATGGGTGCTTTTCCTGAAAACATTTAAAACATATTTTTTTATTAGCTTTCGCTAAGTAAGTACACCTTTTTATTTTCGAAAACATATTTTTCTTTCATTGGAATTTAACATCAAACTCTTTATTTATTAATCCTCGTTACATCTTTGGAATTCAACGCCCGAATTCCTTATGGGTTTATTTTTCACCCTTGAGGATTAATAACTCCTCTTGTATATATGTGGAGTTCAACACCCAAACCCCTTGGGATTTCAACATCCGAAATCCTTACATATATTTAACTCCCATTTTTATATATGTGGAGTTCAACACCCGAACCCCTTAGGATTTCAACACCCGAAATCCTCACATATATTTTACATACACATCAATTTTGACGTTACTAAAACATATACTTGACCCATACCCCATAATCATTTTCATCATGATCATGCCTATAAATAAACATATATCTCATGTATTTAAACATGCTTCAACTCCACAAAATTCATACAAACTTATGATAATTAAAACGTATAACACATAGTTAAACATGTATTATGAGTAAGTTTTGGGTCAGTGTACTTACCTTCTGATGTTACTAACTTGACTGCAAATATACTCTCTAATAGTTGTGCTCAAACCGTCTTCAATCTATACTACAGATCCTACGCTCAAATCTCGCATACAAGTTTATTCATATCTTCCTCCACTTAATTGTTTTTAATGTTCATATATATATATATATATATATATATATATATATATATATATATATATATAGATATATATATATATATATATATCTATATATAGATATCTATATATATATATATCTATATATATATATATATATATATATATATATATATATATATATATATATATATATTGAGGCGGCAACATCCCCAAACCGACTTCACTATTTGATAATATATGTATTCTTTATTAACAATATTAAATAAGTATTTTATTTGAAAAAAATGTGAGCCGACATAACAAGACTTCAAAGTGAAGTTTGTTAATTTCCTTTTATTACTTTAATACACACACATATATGTATTTAAACGTGACATACAAATGTGTATGTTACAATTACTTTTATTATTATTATTATAATGCGTAATTTAATATTATTAACCGTTCTTTTAAACGTCAGACAACTCGATAATAATTTGATTCAAAACTTACTCGTTAAATAATATTTAAAATATATATTTCAGATATTTTATTTTTATCCATTAAACAGGATGTTACAGTTCAATGTTTTACGCTTATTTTTCCCCGTTTAACGGCTCCATTGCAACACGATTTCTTGGTGTTGATGATCACTAGACGTGGTGTGCTATTGATGCTATTTGGTACGCTTTACGCCTCCCGCTGCAACGCGGGGGCTTAATTCTAGTTCTACACCAAATACCAACCTTTTATTTGATTATTTCTTTGTGAATTGTCAATCATGGCTTTGGATTTTGTGTAATTGAGACACTTAATCAAAGATTCAAGGTAATTATTAGTTGTTTTGATTTTTAACTTGTTTTGAATTAAGGTCTCTAGGGTTTGTATAATTATATAAATTTATATCAATTATTTGTTTCGTTACAATTTAGATGTTAGAATTTAGAATTGAGTCATTTTTAGAAATTTAAGATTTAGAATTAAGGTCTCAGAGTAATAACTTATTTGTTTATTATTATTTGTTAATGCCTTAATAATTTTGAATTTGAGTTTGATTTTTAAAAATCATGACTCCTAAGCAAGCTTCTCATTGTCAATAACATAAAAGGCAAGCTCAAGTTAAAAAAAAGTTATTTTGTATAATTTAATGTGTTCGGGTATATCATTTGAATACTATGATTTACTATTTTTATTACGAAAATGTTTGTTTTCGCTTAAAAATTTATTCATATAATTTAATAATTTAGGGTTTAAGATGGTAACGGATACAATGTGTAATAGGGGGGAGAGGGGGGGGGGGGGAGATGGGTTGGGGTTGGGCAACCCGTAGCCTTCTCCTATACTTTAGAAAGCATAAAAATTCTCTACTTTTAAGTTTTCAGTCCACTTTGACTTGTGATTGGTTCATGCAATACTAGTGCCCCTCTTGTCAGCTATAAATTTCAATCTTGTGAGCAAATAACCGATTTAACCGAATTAACCGTATTAACCGAACCAAATTAATCGAACCAAATAATTAACCGATTGTTTGGTTAAGGCATAACCGATTACCCGCATATTGCGTTTAGGTTTCGGTTTTGATGTGCAAATTAACCGTATTAACCGCGTTAACCGCACCGAACCGAATGTTATTAATATATAATAAATTTACAATACTACTCGTGATTTTACTAGAAGTTCATATATTTATCATTTTTAATTCGCATTTATTAAAATATATTTACATAGTAAATTCCGTTATGTATTAAAAAAAACATCATAAGCGAACAGAAACAATGCAAAATGCGCGCGCACATATCGTTGTATTCACTCCCTGACTTCGGTTTCGGTTTGGCAAGACCTTAAACACGAATCATATCGTGCACACCCTTATAAAATTGGTACAAAACTAGTCTAACCACAAATTATTAGTTAATATTTTGGTTTAAAAGCATATGTTAAATATATTGGTTACTTTAACCAAAATTGCCGCATATTAACCATAACCGGTGGTTAACCGAAGTTTCGATTGCGGCTGCAGTTAAAAAATGGTATTAACCGAACTCGTGGTTTCGGTTTTAAAAATTGTATTAACCGCACCGTGTACACCCCTACCCTCTTGTTAGCTTTAATTTTTAAGAGTAAATTACGATTTTAGTCCATGTGGTTTGGTTGTTATAATGCTTTTTATCCAGTAGTTTAAAAACGCAAGGTTTAATCATTGTGGTTTAAATTTTGTTACAATTAAGTCTAAATCGTTAACTCCATCCAATCTATATGTTAACTCATAAAAAAGACAAGAATACCCTTGTACTAAAAGTATTATTATCTTGCAAATAAACAAAAAGTGGGTCTCACTTCACACTACTGTACCAATGCTTAACCCTATCTCTTTTTTCTTGTTTAACTACATTTGAATCGCCTCCACTGCCACCACCCACCGTTCGCCATCAACCACACCGCCACTCGCCCGTAATCACACCGCCACTCGCCCGCAACAACACAGCCACTCGCCAACACTTTCTAGCAACCACCACCGACATTCGCTTAGATATGAACCAAACCCTAAACCCCACCCAATTCCTCTTTGACAAGAACACAATGTCACCTTCCCCGCCTAACATCGACGACCAAACCTCGATCAAAGCAATTGTCGACGCCCACCTGAAACCTTCATCCTCCCATTTTTACCAAACATAGAAAGAGATGATTTTGTAGAATGGTGGTGGTGCGGTGGTTTAGTGAGCGAGGGTAGCGATGGTGGTGTGGGGTTGTCGGCCAAAGTTGAGATGGAACATATCCGAACCACCTACATCATAGAGAGAGTGTGTGAGATAGAGAGAGAAAGAAGAGAAGAGATAAGCGGATATCTTGGTTGCGGACATGGGGGTAGTGGTGGTGTGGCGACAGTGGGGATTGTTTAGGTTGGAGTTAAGATAGTGGTAATATGATCAAGATGGTGGTGGTCTGATGGAGATGGTGATGGTTTAATGGAGATGGTGATGGTATGGTGGTTTTGGTTTTAAGGGAAAAGATGGGAAAGGGGTGAGAGTAAGGGTAGGGATTATTAAAATATATTATATTAGGGGTATTTTGGTCTTGTTTAACAAAAAAATAACAGAAAATTTAGACGCCTTTAATGAAACGTAGATAATTGTGACAAAATTCAAACCACAATGGTTAAACCGGACGTTTGATGAAAAATGTTACAACTACCAAACCAAAGGGACTAAAATCGTAATCTACTCAATTTGAATTTGCATCTACAAAGTTTGTTTACAAATAGAAGAATTAATAGGGTAGTGTTATTGTAAAAATAAATAAAGAGCTAAAAAAAGTGAGAATGATTATTATTCATTAGATCTTAAATTCAAGGGTTAAGAAAATTTGATTGCATATGATAAATAATTAAAACTTTAAATGATATACCAAGGGTATGTTGGAATTAATCACATGCAATATTATTTTTTTGAAAATTACACCATATAAAACAAACGTTTTTTAATCTTTGAAATACCTATAATTTTGATATATAAAAAATAAAGTTTTTTTCTTCATATTATTTCAGCTCATTGTGTAATATTCGTAAGCTAATTGTATAATATCAGGTCATTATGTAATATTAATCAGATCACTATGCCTAATGTTGATCATTTTATTATGCATTGTGTTTTTTAAACTGATGATTTTCAAATACAATGCTAAAAATGTAATTTTGTTACGTTTTCTAGTTTATTGTGTAATCTTGATCGAGTTATTGTGTAATCCTTATCAAGCAACTCATTGTGTTTGTTAATTATCGAGTCTAGTGCTAATCATTGTGTTACACATTGTGTGTAATGTTAACAATTGTCTTTTTTAAAATGGTGATTTTCAAATAAAATAATGCTAAAAATGTAAAATTTTTACTTTTTCCAATATATTGTGCAATCCTGATCAGTTCATTTTGTAATCCTCGTTAAGCGGCTCATTGTGTCTATTGCTAATTGTCGAGTATAGTGTTGGTCATTGTGTTACCCATTGTGTCTAATGTTACCTATTGTGTTATGAATTATGTTTTTTAAAATATGATTTTCAAATAACACAATGCTAAAAATATAATTATTTTTTACATTTTTTCTAGTTCATTGTATAGTCCTGATTAGATTATTTTGTAATTCTCATTAAGCAGCTCATCGTGTCTATTGCTAATTATCGAGTCTAGTGTTGGTCATTGTGTTACCCATTGTGTCTAATGTTGACTATTGTGTTAATCATTGTGTTTTTTTAAATGGTGATTTTCAAATAACACAATGTTGAAAATATAATTTTTTTTATATTTTTTTCCAGTTTATTGTGTAATCCTGATTAGGTCATTTTGTAATCATCATCAAGCAGCTCATTATGTCTATTGTTAATCATCGAGTCTAGTGTTGGTCACTGTGTTACTCATTGTGTCTAATGTTGACTATTGTCTTATGCATTGTATTTCTTAAAATGGTGATTTTGAAATAACACAATACTGAAAATGTAATTTTTAAGTTTTTTTAGCTCATTGTGTAATACTAATTAGGTAATTTTGTAATAATAATCAAACAACTCATTATGTTTATTTTTAATCATCAAGTCTAGTGTTGGTTATTGTGTTACTTATGGTGTCTAATGTTGATCATTGTGTTATGCATTATGTTTTTTAAAATGATGATTTCGAATAACATAAAAATGAGAATTGTAAACTTTTTATGTTTCAAGTTTATTATGTATTTCTCATCAGATAATTGTGTAATTATAATCAATTCAAAAAATTAAACCATGATCTGACGAAATTACATAATAATTAAGTTAAAAAACGTGAAAAACAACTTTGTTTTTTTAATATTAACACTATATGCATTTTAAAGATTAAAAAATACACGTTTTTATGGTGTAATCTTTTTAAAAAAATAATGTCGTATGTAAAAGTTATGAATGTTTAAAAAAAGTTGTAACTTTGTAACACCCGGTTATTAATTTATTTTGAAACCGACGAATGAAGAAAAAAGAAATAAAGTCCAAAGTCAAGGGACCGAACTCGCCAACGAGAGAAAGTTGAGTATGTGATGGTATTTAAAGGGAGAGGGTAGCCCTTACCCTCTCCCCACACCCACATTTCAGCCAAGACAAAGAGAGGATAGAAAGAAGGGAGAAAAGAGAGAAAATGTTGGTTCGGGTAGATTCAAGCGGGCAAAATCGTCGTGTAGCGAGTCCAATCGAAGCTCTTCTCGTTGTGGTTGTTTGTATGAGTTCTAGGACCCCTCTTTTACTTGTTTTCAAACGATTTTGGGGCTGGAAAGCATAGAAAACCCGTTTTTGTATGTGTGTGTGCTTGATCCATTTGGGTGTGTTTGCGTGTGATGCGTTTGGAGTTTGTTTACGGGCTTGTGTGTGCTTGAATGGTGTTGTGGTCTGCATTCCTAAGGTTTAGGATGGTTGATTTAGGCTTAGAATGGGTTTGGCTGAGCTTGAAGGTCGAAAATGGCAGATTGGGTTCGGGATGAACTCCATTCTGCATCAGTTAGGGCTATGCGACCGAATGGAGGCCATACGGCCGACTGAGGTGCGATTGAGGTTCATTCGCACGATTGAGGGTTCATTCGCATGACTGGGGATTCATTCGTACGATTGGGGGCCAGTCGCATGGGGAGTCATACGACTGAGGTCCCAGTCGCATAGGTACTCATTCGCATTAGTCCCAGTCGCATAGGTACTCATTCGCATTAGTCCCAGTCGCATAGGTACTCATTCGCATAGGTTCCATCCGCATAAGGTCATTCGCATGGGTGTTCATTCGCTTGGGTGTCCATCCGCATGAGGTTCATTCGCACGACTGGGTGTCCATTCGCATAGATGTTCATCCGCATGGGTCCAATCGCATGATGTTCAGTCGCCTGGAGGCCATGCGACTGAAGGGTGTCCATACGCCCAAGTAGGGCTGTTGTACCCGGGGAAAAGTGTAGTTTAATTACTGACTTTCGGGGGAAAGTACAGATGTAGGTTTTGACATGGAAATTCCCGTAAGTTCATGTAAGATGACTGTTGAGGCCTTAGAGGGTATGTTGGGTATGATGATGATGATGTTGCATATTTATGTATGATGTATGTTATGTATGCATGATGTTGCCTTGTATGATGTTGATGATTATGTTTGTTGATGTTCCTGATTATGATGAATGTTTATCTTTCCTGTGGCTTTACGTGTTACGTTAATGAATGAAATGAAAGTATTATGTAACGTAAAGTGAAAGATAATAAAAGAGGAACATGAAAGAATGCATGCATAAATGAACGAAAGTAATGAAAGTCTTGCAAGCATTGGATAACGGGACACGCCAATTATAAAGTGTTAGCCCAACGGTGTGCGGGTTTGCTACCCCGGGAGGATGCACATTGGGTCCGTCTTTGTGACCGACCATTTGTATAGAACCTCTACCGCTTACCTCTGTATTGCGGCACCATGTTTACCTGTCTATTTATAGACTTCGGCCCAGTAGCCATATAGTTTGGGGTGTAGCACATGGTATTGGTACGGAAGATATCAAATGCGCAAGAAAAGATGTAATGATGAATGAACGAATGAAGAAGATAATAATGATATTATCTGTAAGGATTCCTGAAGTCTGATGCAACCCAAAACAGCTTAAGTGTCTCAGCAAACATGCACTAAGTACTGAAGTGAAGAATGCTTCGGAAGTTTTACACAAAGCATTAGAAAATACTCTAAGTGTAAAATCTTCCGAAGCCAAGACCAATATCTTCCGAAGCCAAACATGAAGTCTTCCGAAGCTTCAGAGACAAAGTCTTCCGAAGCCTCATCCTATGAAGACAGATTTCTTCCGAAGACTTTTAGTATACATGCTTTATCTGATGTACTGTTCCATAAAGCACCTTTTCCGCTGCATCTCTGTAAAGTCACCAACTTACATGAGTTGGTGAAAAGGGTCATGCTTTTGGTAACTGTACATTGAGGTCTTGAGTCTGTAACTTTCCACTTTATGTACTTTATCCTTTTTGTATTGTAAAAGGATGTGAGCTATGGCATGTCATAGTCACAAGGTCAAAAGGCAGATATGCCTTTTGATCCTACAATTGATTTTGTTAGTGTCTAGTCAATTGTATCCAGCTGGCCTTCAAAGTATGGCCGGCTGTAGGTTGTAGTATAAGTATTTCAAGTTCTTGTATCTTTTCTTAATGCTTTTGTAACACTTGTAAAAGAACTTGAGAAAGCAATATACTGCCTCCTTGAAACCCAACTCTCTTGTTCTGTCTCACTACTTTACTTGTGTTCTTAGCTTCACCTTGGTTATCCAGTTCACTGTTTGATTAGAGCTTAGTTATTCTCCTCATTGTGTTGTTGTGTTGTAATTGTGGTTAAGCCCTTAAACGGTCCTGCATTATCTATGTGTACGTATGATGTGTGATCATGCAAAAGTAACGAACGGTTTTAATGAAAGTAAAGTATGTTTTATTATAAAACTAGAACTCACTCAGCAACGCTGACTTTTTATGTGTTTCCAGTTGGCAGGTAATGTTGCTGAGGATGATGCTGCGAGGCTACTCAGCTCTTTTGGGATGACATCCATTTATATAAGGCTTTTGTGATGTAATGCAACAATATATTTTGTAACTGGACTACGATGTATTATTTGGCAAAAAATTTTATAATGAAATGAGATGTCTATTTTGATAATTCCGCTGCTATGTTTTATGAAAGTTAAATGTAACTATATGTTTTATGTGCGATGAAGTGATCGATGTCGAAGTACCAATCAAATAAGATGTTAAAATGTGTGTTCCTATTCACCTAAACTAGTTAGGGTAAGTAGGGTTGTCGAACCTCGTGGAATTAGTGGTCGGTGTATTGTGAATTGATTTATAAGAAACGATTAACTAAATTATCAAATTACTTAAACTATTGCCTCTGGGCTGTAAAAATTAGATCTTGGAATGATTAAGAACTTAATTAAGAAAACAAATTGCAATTACTGAAAATTGATTAGAAGACGATTATGAAAAAGGGTAATCCACCCCGGGATTCAGGTTCGTTTCTCGGTAATCGCCTAGTTCAACTTGGTGGAAAATCCTTAACGGGGATTCTACACGTGTAATGATTAAGTGACAGAGATAACCAAGACTTAACGGGTCTTAGTACACCATGTCAATTGAATTAACAATCAAAACCTTGCAATCATACAACTTGCGCAGAATTATATGAAATTCAAATCAAGATTTACTAAAACAATTGTTTAAACAATCAAAACACAAGTTAAACTCAATAAAGAACTTAAAGGGTTCTAAAGTTTAATCCCAACACAATTTGAGCATAAACGAAAACCTAAAAACACGAAATCTATCACCCGAGGTAGATCACGAAACGTTTAGCCTTGCATCTTCATGAATTCGGCAACAAGATCGGATTGGAACATGATTTGATGGATTGGAATGAGTTGGAGAAGTAGAATCAACCTCAAGAATCGTCCAAGTTCGTCCCTTTTTGCTCCCAATGCGAATTAGGATTTTTAGAATTGATAACCCTCCTTAAATATGGTCAAAATCCGGAAAATTACGTCAAATATGACCATACGACGTAAGTTACGTCCTTAGGGACGTAAATTACGTCCTCTCCCATGATATACGTGGTTAGCCTCTGTCTTACGTCCAAAAAATGTCATTTTTAGAAAGGACGTAGCTTACTTCCTTTAGGACGTAAGTTACGTCGTATGCTCATTTTTCACAAATTTCTTCATTTTCTTCATCTCTTTTCATCCACATATCACCCAATCTTCGTGCAACCCTTGAATACATCATTTAACCTTCCCAAATCTACAATTAAAACATAACACAAAGTGATTACGCTCGATAAGAAAATCACATTAAAAGCATACATTTAAATACTTAAAACACATACAAAACATGAACGCATCACATCCCCACACTTATCATTTGCTTGCCCCCAAGCAAACTCACTCATAACACTACAACTATCATTAGACAAATACGATCCAGCCATGTATTCACCTTCTCTTAGCTAAGGTCCCAAGTCATATCCACTTACAATTTCATACTTGAAGTTATAGCTTTGTAAGCAAATATATTACTCGTTTGAAATATGATCTATCTAACCAACCCGAACAAGCTTTCTAGTCTTCCTTATGCATGTAATCATACCTCTCACAAGTTTCACTCCTCTCGATTTAGTATCTGGTCTAGCAAAAGGCGTGCTAGTATATCAGTGTAGTACTCTCAACCAAGAACAATTCATGATTACCATAAGCTTGCATAATGATCGTAACTCCTTCAAATAACAAAACCATGCACACATCAAAAGGGCTTTGAAAGGTTGTAATGTAGGGCTTAGGGTTTAGGTATGGATAAGGAATTTGGAGTGGCTAAAAGTGATGAAATCCAAATAAGAATGTTGAACATACTAAACAATAAATCACCACTACGAAGTGAATTTGGGTAAGCTTAACCCATATTCAACATTATTATCACTGAAGATGACATTGATCTTGTGGTCATTTTGACCCATTATTTCTTTTCTTTTCTTTTCTTTTCTTTTCTTTTTTTGCTTTTTTTTCTTTTTTTTTTGAATAATGATTATATCTAAACACTTTACTACTTCAAACAATATTATATATAAAATTCAAGCAATACTTATCAGATTTCATCATATGGGCTTAAAAAGTAAAAAGGTTTGAAAAGGCTAATGGGTTGATTCGGGTTTAACAAAGGAAGAGGTTGGGGCTCAAAGTGGCAACTAGGGGCTCATTTTAGGGTAGGATAATACAACTGAAAAAGGCTAATAAAACAAAGGTTCATCCTAGTGCCTTAATCATATATGTGCAACAATTTGGTTCATGATCTTGAAACGTATCAATTATGCAAGTTCTAGAATAATGTAATCGTTCTGGTAACACACATAAAAGGAAAATGAGCAAATAACCTGTTGATGTTCTAAGCTCATGCATAGGCTCAATCCTCACAAAAACAATGGTAGACAGGTTAAGGATGCAAAAACATGCATAAAAAGTCCACTATCTGGCTTGTTACCCTGGTTAAACATCTCAATCAATTCTCAGAAATTGTTTTTTTTCTAGTAAGATAGCCATGATTAAGGACCTTTGCTTGTGCACAGGTTAAACATACTTTCACGATTTACATTGAAAAAATTAAGCTTTCATGCATAAATAAGTTGCTTTAGGGGCATTTTGAAAACTCTTGGTCAATCGATTTTTTTCTCAATTTTAAATCTTCTTTACAATCTTCAATCTTCCCCTTATCCCCACACTTAAAACTTTACATTGTCCTTAATGTAAACTTTAAATTGTTATGTGAAACAAGGGTCCTAACCTTTACCCAAGTGAAGTTACAAAGCTAACTTTCCAAATACGCATTATGCCTACCATGATTGTACTAAATGACACCAAACTAGCAAAGCTTTAAGATATGAAAAAAGTACATGGACCTGATCATAGATGATAAAAGATGCCTTATCAGCAATATATGGTGGTTATGGGTCAACACAAATAAGTAAAGCCGCCCACACACACATTCTTTTATGCTCCTAAAGATCTATGAGCTTCCCCACACTTGAGTATTTGCATCCGGTGTTTAAAGCTGAAAAAAAATATAAACAAAACAAAACAAATAAAACAAAACAAAAAAGACTAAAAGAAACAAAACAATTTCGGGTTGCCTCCCGATTAGCGCTAAGTTTTAGGTCTTCAGCCAGACCGTACCTGCGACCACTCATGGTGGTCGAGTAGGATGCTTGACTCCGGTATTCTTCAAATGATCTGGTGGGTCTTCAACTAGATCATATTGTGGCCCAAACATTAATGCCTCAACTCTATCTTTTATAGGATCAAGTGGATCTCCAACTTTTTTCTTCATTTTATGCTTCTCAACTTTTGTTTCCATCATCATAATTGGCTCTTTCTCTTCTTTTAAATTCATCAATTCCTTCAAGTCCACATGCTTAACCCTATCATACTCAAAAGCATTCTCAAAATTGGTGTTCGTGCTTACATATGAAGTATAAGTAGGAACACACATATTAGTCATATCTGTCATCGAAACTTCATCATTAACAAAATAATTAACCGACTTAGAAAATACATCAAAACGTAACTTACGAGTTTCATAACTCATTTCAATTGTTCCATCCCGACAATTGATTTGAGCATTGGCAGTTGCTAAAAATGGTCGACCCAATATGACATTCGGTTGCTCATTTGTCCTTACCGGTGCATAATCAAGCACCATAAAGTCCACCGGGTAGTAAAATTCTCCCAACTTAATTATAACATTCCTTACCATCCCTCAAGGACTTTTCTGAGTCAAGTCAGCTAACACCACAGTGGTGTTAACTTCTTCTAGAGAACCGAAGTCATACTGATCATATAACATACCTGGCAAGATACTAACAGCTGCTCCATAATCCAAGAGTGCTCTTTTTATCTTCAACTTCCCCACTTTTATTGGAATGATTGGTGCTCCTGGGTCACTATCTTCCACTTCATTGGCTTTCTCTTCCTTACCTGCAACTTGTTGTGGAAAAGAAGTAAAGTTATTGTCAATAATTAAAGAGTCAGGAAGGATACTAACCGAATTGATGTGAACATTTCTCATGTTTTCCGTGTTGGTTCCTTGATGTTGAGGATTGATTGTGGTATCACTCGGTAGTTTCCTGGGGTTCCTCTTAATCTTGGCCACATCCTCAGCAAGTTGCCCCGCTTGTTTATTCAAAGCTTCATAAGCTTTGTCTCTGATTTTATTTTTCCTCTTATTCTCTTGCATATTCTCTTTCATCATGTTCATTAAGGCATCTAACTTTGCATTTGTAGAGTCTTCATTACCAACTTGTACTAATTGAGAATTTCCTTGATAGCTTCGTAATGAACTCCCTTGTTGACCCCCATGATTGTAGCTCCCTTGATTGTTTCCTTGAGAATATGAAGTTCTTTGATAACCACTTGGATTGTAATTCCCTTGTGTTCGATTTTGATATGTTTGACCGCCTTGATTATTGCCTTGAAAGTTAGGGTTCATCTGGTTTGAAGTATTACCATATTTGAAATTAGGATGATTCCTCAATCCAGGATGATAAGTATTGGAACTCATATCGAATTGCTTCCTGTCTCCATAAATTTGATTGACTTCCTCACTCCTTCCTACTACCAAAGGACAAGACTCACCATTATGACCTATTTCACCACAGTCTTCACATACATCATAGCCCACATTTGCAACCTCCTTCACACCTGTTCTTCCTAGCTTTGCCAATTGTTTCTCCAACGATGCAATTCTCTCTTTAGTTTCATAATCAACCGTGGTCGATCTTGCCGCATTAGATTTTGATCGCCTACTAGCAGAGGCTTGTGCTTTGGAGTTCCTACACATCCTCTCTAGAAATTCCCAATCTGCATCCTCATGGTTAGAAAGGAATGTGCCATTGCTTGTAGAATATAAATACTTTCTCTCTTCATTGGTCAATCCATCCAAAAAAGCCTTAATCAACTCCCAACGTGCAATTCCATGATGTGGACACATACGGATCAGTTCCTTAAACCTTGTAAATGCTTCATGAAACTGTTCTCCTGCTTGTTGTTGAAAGGATCGAATAGCATCTCTCGCATCACTAGTTTTACCCATAGAATAGTATTCATCCAAAAAGGTTTGTTGCATTTCTTGCCATGTGTGGATACTATTGTCGGGTAAAGTGAGAAACCATTGCTTAGCTCTATCTTTCAAGGTGAATTGAAACAATCGCAGCCTCACTTCATCTTGTGTAAAGTGATTTCCACCAATGGTGCTACATATGGCATCAAATTCAGCAAGATGCACATATGGTTCTTCTGTTGCAGTGCCTCTAAATGCAGGAAGAATGGTGAGATAATGAGGGCGTACATCAAAAGCTCTTCCTCTACGATTTGGAGGTGCAATAGGATTTGGATTTTCAGAAATAGCAGGTCTGAAATGGCTATCCACACCTCGTACTTGAGCTCTTTGAGGTCTTCTTGGTGGATTGGCATTATTGTTAACCCTACCCCGTTGTCGATTGATAGGTGGTGCATTCCAACCATGTTGCTCATTCCCCCAATTGTTATTTCCGTTCTGTCCATCACCACCAGCAAAATTTCCATCCCAAGCATCATAATTCGCATCATTATGAGGTTCTTCATTGTTATTCCACTCATCTTCATAATCTTCATCACCCGTATGGACACTATGCATACTCACATGATCAAAGTCGTTACCTTGATTGAGGTTATGTTGATTCATATTGTTGTTGGGTGGTGGTTGATTCAAGTTATTATTGCGGTTGTTATTTGGTGGTGGGGGTGGATTTGGGTTTTGGTTATTAGGAGGGGGGTTTGGATTTTGAGGTGGTTGATTATTTGGGTTTTCCATTTGGGTTGAATCAGATGAACTGTCAGCTGCTTGATCAATAGCTTATGAAATTGATGTAACCGGTAACCCTGATCGATGTAGAACACGATTGTACCTCGCTGATTTCTCTATCTCTAGATCGAACACTAACGGTGATTTTCTACCCGAATAACGAGTATGCATGCAATCTGTCACCTACACACTGAAAAACACCAAGCGTAACAAGGAAATAAAGAATTAAAGCAAAACAAATAACAAAAACTAAAAACAAATCAAATAGCAAAACACCAAGCGCACCGATTCCCCGGCAACGACGCCAAAAATTTGATCGATGTCGAAGTACCAATCAAATAAGATGTTAAAATGTGTGTTCCTATTCACCTAAACTAGTTAGGGTAAGTAGGGTTGTCGAGCCTCGTGGAATTAGTGATCGGTGTATTGTGAATTGATTTATAAGAAACGATTAACTAAATTATCAAATTACTTAAACTATTGCCTCTGGGCTGTAAAATTAGATCTCGGAATGATTAAGAACTTAATTAAGAAAACAAATTGCAATTACTGAAAATTGATAAGAAGACGATTATGAAAAAGGGTAATCCACCCCGGGATTCAGGTTCGTTTCTCGGTAATCGCCTAGTTCAACTTGGTGGAAAATCCTTAACGGGGATTCTACATGTGTAATGATTAAGTGACAGAGATAACTAACGGGTCTTAGTACACCATGTCAATTGAATTAACAATCAAAACCTTGCAATCATACAACTTGCGCAGAATTATATGAAATTCAAATCAAGATTTACTAAAACAATTGTTTAAACAATCAAAACACAAGTTAAACTCAATAAAGAACTTAAAGGGTTCTAAAGTTTAATCCCAACACAATTTGAGCGTAAACGAAAACCTAAAAACACGAAATCTATCACCCGAGGTAGATCACGAAACGTTTAGCCTTGCATCTTCATGAATTCGGCAACAAGATCGGATTGGAACATGATTTGATGGATTGGAATGAGTTGGAGAAGTAGAATCAACCTCAAGAATCGTCCAAGTTCGTCCCTTTTTGCTCCCAATGCGAATTAGGGTTTTTAGAATTGATAACCCTCCTTAAATATGGTCAAAATCCGGAAAATTACGTCAAATATGACCCTACGACGTAAGTTACGTCCTTAGGGACGTAAATTACGTCCTCTCCCATGATATACGTGGTTAGCCTCTGTCTTACGTCCAAAAAAATGTCATTTTTAGAAAGGACGTAGCTTACTTCCTTTAGGACGTAAGTTACGTCGTATGCTCATTTTTCACCAATTTCTTCATTTTCTTCATCTCTTTTCATCCACATATCACCCAATCTTCGTGCAACCCTTGAATACATCATTTAAGCTTCCCAAATCTACAATTAAAACATAACACAAAGTGATTACGCTCGATAAGAAAATCACATTAAAAGCATACATTTAAATACTTAAAACACATACAAAACATGAACGCATCATGAAGATCCAACTATAAGCGTACCGGGAACGGGGCCTTACAAACTTGAGAAGAGGGAAAATTATCAATATTGCCATTAACCTATGATTAGAAGGACGTATGTCAACATCTTAATCTTTCTTACACTTTTTAGTTTTAAAACATTTTGTATTCTAACACTTTCCTAATTAATATATGTAATTTGTTCTATCATATATAACAAAACATGTTTTCTAAATTATTTTAGATAATTTTATGTTATTTTATTATTATTGTTGTCGTCGTCGTCTTGTTTGACATGTCCATTTTTACCCGACCCATATTTTGCCCCCGTGATAAAAAATCTTGGATTAGCCATTGGTCCAGAGACCTTTTTTTCCGGTCGTCCAGAGTCTCAAAATCCTCAGGACCGACCCAACATATTATAAGAATTTTTTTGTTTTTATTTTTCAGGTGTGTAATCAGGTAAAACCTTAAAATTTTTCCTCTAATCAAACTTTAATTAGTTTGTTTTCTTTATTTTAGTTTATATATACTAAACAATTCAAGTATTTAGTTACGATTTTTTTTATTGTTTTCGTTTTCAAGTAGTTTTTTTTTTCATTTTATATATCTTTGTTTTCACTGAGTTTTTTTTTTGTTGTACCATCAATAATAACTTTTTCCTTTAATTTCATAGTTGTTAAATTCAAGTTTAAATCAAATCTAATGAAATCACTTTAAAAATTCGAAACCCAAATCAGATCATCTTTTAAGAGCATTCAGAATCCATCCTCCATCTTCATACTTATAGTTACACTAAACATTACTACTTTTTCTTTTTTATTCAATTAAATAATATTTTTTATATTTGTATCACTATCTTTTATCTCTCATCCACTCATAATCACTTTCAAAAATATTAAAAAATTTATGAGGGTTGTAACGTGATTTCCCAAATATAGATTCTCATAAGGTGTTGTATAAACAAGCTTGTTAAACTTATATGTTACGTTCTTAAAGAGACGTCAAATTGAAAGCAAAAATATTAACCAGATTGTAAATACGTCTCACTATTTTTTTTCTTTGTTTAGGACCGACCCTCAAAACGATTGAGTTGTATTTAAGTTATATGAGATAATCACACATGCCTAACTTCATTATTACTTGCAAACTAACTCTTCAGAGGAAACACAAATATAATAGGGTGTATAATATAATAGCATGATACATGTCACAAAGATACTTTAGTATTAACTATTGGGTTTTTTCCTAAATTACTCAAATAGTCATTTGACTATTTAATTTTACTCAAATAGTCATTGATTTATATGTTTTGACCAGCACGTAATTCTATGCGACGATACCAATTCATGAGGTGTCGCCCACGTGGCAAATTTTCTTTTGTTAGATATACGCTGGAGATACCGTGTCTAATGTGTATCGCCGGAGATATCATGACACTTATGTATCGCCGGTAATATTCTTTTTAAAATTAATTGATAATATATTAAAATGTTAAATAATAAAAATTAATAAATGTTATGTTTCAATCAAAGTATTTTAATATTATGTTTCCCAAACTCGTATACGCCCTACTTTGTGAGCTTTTTGTAATTAATCTAACCATGTCCAAAACGGACGCTAAACTTGTGTGTTTGATCTAAATTGTTATCTATAAAAAGATAAATGTATAATTTACCTTTCCTCAAACTTTGAAATAGAAAGTCATATTTAATTGTAACTAGTAGTAAACTCATGCACAAACTATTACGTGAGTCCATATAACGAACCCAACGACGTCCGAAACGAACACCAAAAATTGTGTTTTTGTTATTTGTAAACTGTTATGTTACAGTTTTATTAAAGTAAATAATTGTTTTAAAACTTTAGGGAGGTCACACAATATAGTTTTCGATATAATAAAAAATTTTATTGGTTAAAAAAGAACACCATATTGTTGTATTATTTGAATTAATTAAGATACCAAAAAGATTCCATAAATTCTCCACCGGCGATACACCTAGCCGACGATACCGGCATTTGCGCTACCAACTCCGGCGATACAACACCCACATCGGCGATACCAACTTGATAGTGTATCGCTAGTTGCTTTTTTTATTCCAAACGTGGCGATACCGGAGATACTGCATGGTTAGGTATCGCTGACTTGGCGATACGGCGATACCACATGGCTAGGTATCGCTGAGTCAACTGACGTGTCATTTTTTAATTGGTAGAACAAATTGGTAAAATCAAAAGTCAATAGTTATTAAAGCAAAATCAATGGGTCAATTGGTTATTTCTGTAATTTCCCCTTTTTCTTTCCCTTGGAGACCTTGTTCTTGATCAAAATGAAAGCATAGGTTTCCCATCCCATGCCTTTATTTTGTTGACTTTGGTATAGTAATAGGAAGAAAAAGGTGTCTTGAATCTTTAAAACTGGATGAGAATCTTGAAATCCATAAAATTGAGCTGAAACACAGAGAAGTGGCATAAAAGAACAAATTTTTTTAACTCTTTAATTCATAAGGTAGTTTGCTTTGGTTATTCTTTGTGTTTACATACTACTTGCAAACATATTAGTGATAAGAAACAAGGGCCTTGGTTGTTAGTTGTTATTGATGTCATTTCTTGGATCATCATTCTTGCTTGTTGGAAAGATTTGGAGAGGAAACATTTGATTCTTTTCAAACTCATCGTTATAAATCGCCAATAGAAAGGACTATCGTTGACCCATAGGCAACAAGCAAAGAACAAGTTGTAGCGTTGCATATAGTCTTATTGTGTTTTCGATGGGGACAAAGTAAACGTATGGGTGGTAGGGGTTGTGTTAAACATTCCAAGGAGCTAAGGGCTTATTTGATTTGTGCCCTAAAGTCGGGTTGAAGTGTTGTTTCCATGGTGTGTTTGTTTTCAAGATATTGTTAGATTAATTTCAATCAAAGTGTATGTAGTCCAATAATATTAAAGTGTAATTATGTTTATTTCAAATAGTTTAGGGTTCAACTCCTATTGTGCAAAAAAAATGTAAATTTAATACTAGATTTTGAGGGTGTGTAAGTTTGCTATTAACAAAATTTTGAGGGTGTGTAAGTTTACTAAATTGTACTTATTAAATTTGTTTAAAGAGACGACATTCTGGTGGTAAAAACGTCTCGTTAATAGTTTAAAATTTTCAAGATAAAAATATAGATGAATAATATAAATAGTAGATTAAAAGTTGTTGTAATTAAAAGGTAGATAAAAAGTATTTACATTTCATTTAGTGGTTTTGGGCCCTCTAATACCGATCCCACAGGGAGCACAAGCTATGTGGCACTGGAACGGGTACGGGAGGGGGGTAACGGGACGTTACGGGTACAGAGAAGGGTAAATATAAAAAAAATTAAGATATGGATACGGCATAAGTACGACAAAAAATATAAATATATTACATAAATTCCAAAAAGACTTTAAACCTTAAAAAAATTAGTGTAAAAATTATAGGTGTACTAGTTATCTAAATTAAAAAGAAAAGCTATTGAAGAAAAATAATTTATTTTAACTTATTGTCAATGTTTTTAAACAGTTCTTTCTGCAATATTGTAGCTTTTTCTACAACACAGACGAAATCTGGCAACTAAAATTAATAGGAAACATTAACGAAAAGTGTTGGAAACGTCCCCGTGCAGTCCGCGCAAAACCTAAGCGCACACGAAACGTTTCCTACGCGTTTTGAACGCGCTTCCGTTTCAAACATGTGCCAGAAACGGGTTCGGCTTACCTAGAGGCGCTTCCGTGAGCACAAGTAGAAATAATTGACCAACACAAACTTTCAAACTATTCCATCACCAAGGACTTGTACAAAGCTCATAGTTAACAATCACTGAACAACAAACAACCGATGGCATCGCGCGATTATCTACAATCAAGACTCGGAACATTTTATTATATAACTTCATCCGAGGAACAACAAATACAATGGTCTGTCATAGACGCGATGTTTAATGCGACTACTGAGGATTTGGAGGACGACTGTTAGCAGCAGAGACTCGTGACCCCCATTCCAATAGTTCTTTGCTCGTGTCGTCTTTGTGCACAAATACTTCTATAAAACATAGTGAATCCTTCTGTGCGCCTGTTGCTGTTGCGATGGCTTCCACAAGCTCTTCTTCTGTTCGAACCTGTTAAAACAGTTTATGTTCATGAGTGTTTATATAATAAAACAGTTATAAATAGCGCGCTACATCATAACTGATCTTCGTAAATGGTTAAAATGTTAACCTTGCAAGTAAAACATTTGCCTTCACCGTTGTGGATGGCATTCACAAGACCAGTGTAGTCCCAGTTCTTGATGACATTATACGGACCATCATGGATTTCTACTTCGATTGTATAACCTCCGTTGTTGATTAGGAATATGATCGTGTTTTGTTCACATCGAATCATTGTTGAAATATCTTGTGCTGTTACCTGGTTTAAAGAGATCATCATTGGGTCAAAAATTAAGCATCAAGCTTGCATTTTCTTGAACTTTATAGCCCATTTGTCCCAAAAGCATGTAGTGTTCATTGTTATAAGTAGTTTAATACTACAATTAGTACTTTGTTTTGTTTCTTTTTCTTACATATACTTTATCCTATTTGTATGTTTACCCTGCTGTTGAGTGAGATTATACTGGGTATGTTTGTTTGTTCAGCCCGTTGAGGCATTAACAAATGGAAGATGAGCATTGTAACGGACCTGGAAACTACCATCACCAATACAAGCTATCACGCGTTTGTTTTTAGCTGCTTGAGCATAACCAAGAGTCGCACCCACAGACCATCCGATCGATCCATATTGCATCTGAAATTCATAACTATACCAAAATTTATAGTATATTAATTACATAACATATATTATAACTAACAAAAGAGAGAATGCTTGTTACATATTTATAAAAGAACTCTGCTTACCCGCAATTTTCAGGGAGGCGTAACTTTTGACAGTTGAACCACGAATCACCAGTCTCTGCAATTACCGCGGTATCTCCACTTAGCATTTCCTGTTGATGAAACAAAACTTAATCAATGAAGAAAAAACAGAAAAATGGAGATTTCTGATGAAAAAAACCATACTTGAATGTGTTTGAAGAGGATGTTGACACGAAGAGGTTCATCTTTCTCATATTTCAGAGGCACACCGCTAGGTACATAGATTCTACGATAATTTTCCAACGCTGTGCTGTTTTTCTTCATCTTTTTAGCCAATGCACTCAAGAAATCAGCCATAAAAACCCAACCGAAAGAAGGACCATGACCCACTGTCACGCGATTAGGCTGCACATTGATCAGTTTTTCT
Source organism: Flaveria ramosissima (assembly GCA_025215565.1). Lineage (NCBI taxonomy): Eukaryota > Viridiplantae > Streptophyta > Magnoliopsida > Asterales > Asteraceae > Flaveria > Flaveria ramosissima. Next base: position 44,004,259 of record CM046032.1, on the reverse strand, counting down.
TTCTTGATCAACAACGAGTAACCAACCGAGCTATAGTCATTAAATATGGGCCCAACAAAGATATAAGCATCGGCTGATTCGACTATCTCCCCAACAAAATTGGTGCTAACCGCACCCCAATATGTCCCAATGAAGTTCGGGTGGCACTCGGGTACCATCCCTTTTGCTGATGGCATTATAGCTATGGGATATCCCGAAGCATCTGCAAATTCCACAAAAGCTTTTTGAGCCTTTGCAACCCTTAACTTGCAGCCCGCTACAATCACGGGTTTCACAGCTTTGTTCAGTAACTTTGCTGTTTCTTCCACTGCTGCTTCTAGTCCTAATGGGTTGCTTGTTCTGCAAGTAACGTGATAGATCGTAAGCGTTGAAGATCAAACAATTATAAATGAAGTGTTGTAAGTTTTACGACTTACACTGGCGGAAGAAAGAATGGTACGGGCTCTCGTGCGAATGTAGGATGAGAAATTCCAGGTAAATTACAACTTATACTGATGTAAACTGGTTTGCTTTCTTTTAAAGCAGTTGAAATTGCACTGTCTATCTGTTCATGTGCATCTTCCAAATTGTTCACTACTGCCTGTTAAATTATGTCACACATCAACTCTTGATGTAAAACTCATGTTAAACATTTAGGAAATTTCTAAAAACACACCACTAACACATTTTATCGCCCTCGTGGGGGTTTTTCGTTATACAGATTTATGATGTGTTCAAGTCATTGTGAACACCACTGACAAAGGTCATACAGGACGTATAACCTTTTTTGCCATATATACGACCTGTATGACCACTGCAACTGGTGTATCTATAACAACACCCTATACAAAGATTGCATAGACGACAAAAGTTTCACAAACGAGGTTTACAAGATCAAGTGTTAAATCGCTAAATAAACAGTTACAACCCGCTAACTAAACACAATCAACCAATTTAACAATCGTTCATACCAACATACACCTTTTTTCACCCTCACAATGTATTTTTCATTATACGAGTTAACCGACACATAACCGATTGATGTAACTGCACACACCACTAACAGATGTCACATAACCACTTTCTGACATCTATACAACCGGTGTATCTATAACAACACCCTATATAAAGATCGAAACACGAACTAAATTCACCAGATCAAGTATTAAATCACTAAACAAACCTCTAAACAGCTAATCAAACACAATAATAACCAACGATCAAAGAAACAATCACTCACCTGAGCACAAGTAACCGTACGAAAACACTGCAACTCCTGTGTAAAATCGGGTAACCCGATTGTATGATGAAGGATCCGATTCGTTCCATAATCATTCGAATTGGGTCCACCAACAATACAAATCACAGGCAAACTCTCACTATACGCACCAGCGATCGCGTTGATCACACTCAAGCCACCAACAGTGAACGTCACAACGCACGCGCCGACCCCTTTGGCTCGAGCGTAGCCATCGGCTGCGTAGCCGGCGTTCAGCTCGTTGCAGCAGCCGACGAGGTTGAGCCCCGGCTCGGCGATCAAGTGGTCGAGTAGAGTTAAGTTGAAGTCGCCGGGGACGGAGAAGACGTCGTTCACGCCGAGCTGGACTAGCCGGCGCGCCAGATGCGCGCCGAGGGTGCCGGAGGATGGTGAGACGGTGGTTGACGGCGGCGGCGCCGTCGTGTTGACTACATGATTGACTTCCATTTATGGGATTTGATTGCAGATTATTGGAGTGAAAGTGAAATTTGTTTGTGAAGTACTAAATTTGGTTTATATGATGAGTATTTATATATAAGGATGTTTCTGGTGGGATGGAGAAACAAAGGTTGTGGTTTTTGAGGTTTGGGACACTGTGGGCTGATGACAGTGGCCAATGACTTTCTTTGATGTTTTAGTCAAGAAAGAAGGTTGTAGGTTGTTGATTTATTTACATCATTTTAAGGCGGTATAAGAAGCGGTATGAAAGAATATGGAATGAGCTTTTGGAGTCGTAGAAGCTCGTTGGCGTATGATTCGATATCTTGGGCGAGTTTAGCGCTGCAAGCGAATTGAATGTTTAGGGAGCGGTTCGTGAACTGTTGGATTGGAGATTTATTTATTTTTGTTCATTTTTGTAGATGAAGGAACAAGAACAAGTAAATTATGTTCGTTAAGTTAAATGAACAAATATGAACATAGGTTGTGTTTATTTATTTATGTTCGTTAATATTTCATTGTTTATTTAAAGATTTTTTATTTTAGTGGTTTTAGTTTTTAAAAAATATATATATAACTCTAGTTAAGCTATATGTCTTCGCTCTCCATCAACGTTCCACATTTGATCATATTCGATTTGAGTTTATGCTAAAATTTGACAGACTTCTTAAATTATGTGTTAATTATGTTTATGATAATCATGTCAATTATGTTCAAATAAATATTTTAAGTTTGTGTTAAAGCTTGACAAAGTTTCATTTACGTTTATCAACATTTGTTTGTGTTCATTTGCCTTTGTTTGTGTTCTTTTACATTTGATAAGTGTTCGTGAGCAATTAATTCATTTCATTAATTAATGAACACGAATAAAAAATCTTGTTTGTTAAAGTGTTCATGAGCATCATTAACAACTTTATTTTTTTAATGTACAAACAAGGCCTTGTTTATGTTCGTTCGATTCGTTTGCAGGCTTGCAACCCTGGGCATACCCAATGTAGAATCACAAAGATAATGTACATGTGCTTTATATTACATGAACCATTACTCTCGAAGCATAAAGGCACCCAATTGATACCGCAATCAACCGGTGGGTCTTAATTGACGGCCTCTGGGAATTTAAATGTAATACGACAATTAAGCAAGGAATCCTAATCGGCCTCTTTGAATCGATCCCCTTCAACAGTTACACCATCACTGGCCATCGGTTGCAGCAAGAACTCAATTCAATGCCCTCTTCCCTTTAATTCGTCACTGGTTACAACCCCATTCCCATTCTTTATGCTCGATCATCAATGCCCTCATTCATTGATTTCAGCCATCGTAACCATTAGTCATGAGGGTCGCCAGAATGAACTGAGGAGATAAGGGAAATGGCAGGGAAGAAGGTGAACAAGTGCGTCTTACAAAAATCTCTAAAATGACTATTTTGCCCACATGTTTTCCATTATATAGTAGTAAAGATAAAAAGGTTATTGAAAAAAAATGGTGTAATTTTATCTTCTAAACACATACAAGGCCTTGTGAATAATGAATATGCTGATGAAGATATTATTATTTAATAGTTACGATCTCTAGAAATATAACTAACAATATATGCTACCATATATACTTATATAATAATTACTTAAAGTTAAAACTAACAATTATTTTCCAAGAAGTTACTGTCACATGATAACTAACAACTATTTTCTGACACACTTAAAGTTAAAATATTTTCTAACAATATATGCAACCATGACACGATAACTAATCGTGTAATTTTTTTCTAGACACGAACACAAACTTGTTTAGAAACATGTCATAAGTTTAGTGAAACAAAAATTGACTAAAGTCCATTAAAGTCGTTTATAATACATAATCTCTAACATTATAATCTTTTACATATATGAAACAAAATTCCAAAAAAGTCTATTTTAACTGATACTGCGGTAGTCGTATTCGATTGAAGTGGTTGGGCAAAGAGCAATGTTTTTAAAAATAGACTTTTTAAAAATTATTTTTTTAAACCACTAAACTTACTAAAACAATGAACCTATTTAAAAGTACAAAGTACTTTAATACTAATCTTTCTAAAATACTCAAAGTTTTATCTAAAGCAAAATATTTAACCAATAATTTTTTATAAACAAAATTCTTTAAAAGAATATTTTATAATGGATTTTTTAAACATTTGAGATTCTTTATAAAAAATTATAAATGAGTTTTTTAAAAGATGAAAAAGTATTTATAAAAAGATAATATTTAAAAATCATAGTTTTTAAACAAATATTTTTTTGATAAAAATGGTATTTATTTATCAACATATTTTTTAGAATGAAATGTTTAAGAAATATTTTTTCTTAAGTACGTTTTATATAAATGATAAAATTTTGATTAACTAAAATATTTACTTATAAGTAATTAGAATCATATTTCATCTCAAAAATATTTTATATTTCTAACTCTTCGTTACTAAATATTTTGTATCTTTTATTCAAACAATATAATAAATATGGTTCAAGCTTAGTTCATAAATGAAAATTAAATTTATATAATTTAGTACATCTTAAAAACCAAAGATTGTGGGTGTCACACGACTTTGGCTTTACCATGTAGAATGTGCTTTGCCCACGCATAAAAGTGATATTGAAACATGAATGAAAATATGCATGATATAACGGTTTACTCGAAATATAGAAAAACAATTATAATGTATTAAAAAGAAATAAAACTATATTATAATACTTAGTTTTATAAAATTTAATCAAAACATACGTATAGATCATCATGCCGCAACCGTATATTCGCAAATTTCAAAAAAATTTATGTTGGTTTGAACAAAATATTAATATATTATATTATCGGTTTCGCATGAAACTTACGTCTGTACATTAATAAAAATAATTGTGCCGCAACATTGTATCCAGATTTTAGAAAACATTATATTATTAATTGAATTATAATAATAATATAACAAATTTAACTTTTGAAATCAAAACAGCCAAATGCCACATCGGTCACATGTATGTTGGTATTTTAAATATCAAGAAGTGGATCAGAATATGAAAGAAACAATTCGATTGATAACTTTATGCATACTTTACACAATAAACAAAGAATGCCTTATATAGGCAAGCAAACAACGGCTATCTCAAACAACCCATGAGAATAGCACTCAAACTAACAACATAGTCAAAAGACTTTATTCAAATAACAAATTCAAATAACAATAATTCAAACTTCTTATTCCACGTGCATGCATGCGAAAGTCCACGTCACCAAGCTTTGAATCACGTTCCAATACCTCCCCTTGATTCAAATCCTCCGACTCCCAACTTATGTCTGAAGTAAGCAAACTTTTCTTTGGTAAGCGCCTTAGTTAGAACATCTGCAAGTTGCTCACTGGTAGAACAATGATTCAACATAATTTCTTGTTGAGCAATTGTTTCTCTAATGAAGTGATGCTTCAATTCAATATGCTTAGAACGACTGTGAAGTGTTGGATTCTTGGCCAGACATATAGCAGACCTGCTATCACACATTATTGATGTAGCTTCTTCCTGTTTTAAGTTTAGATCACTAAGTATCCTCCTTATCCATATAGCCTGGCATGCAGCGTTTGTAGCTGCTACATACTCTGCTTCAGTGCTGGATAAAGCAACTGTCTTCTGCTTTTTCGAGCTCCATGTAACAGCACCACTTCCTAATGTAAATACATTAGCTGAAACACTCTTCCTGTCATCACTGCAGGCAGCCCAGTCACTATCTGTGTAACCCTGAAGATCAACCTTGTTTCCTTGATTATACCAGATCCCATAATGACTGGTACCTGCAACATATTTTAGGATCTTCTTTGCAGCACCAAAATGAATTTTTGAGGGAGCTTGCATAAACCTTGCGATCACACCAACAGAAAATGCAAGATCAGGTCTGGTATGGGTTAAGTACATTAACCCACCGACCAAGCTTCGATATACAGTTTCATTGGTCTTTTCCTCACCATCATCAGTAACATACTTTTCTCCAGGCACCATGGGAACACGTTCAACTTTACAATCTTTCATGCCAAATTTGTTCAGAAGATCCTTGGCATATTTGTGTTGTGATACAAATATACCATTAGCTGTTTGTTTGACTTCTAACCCCAGAAAGAATTTGAGTCGACCCATATCGGTCATCTCAAACTCATGCATCATTCCATTTTTAAACTCAGACAAAAGAGCTTCATTAGAACTAGAATAGATAATATCATCCACATATACGCACACATAGATTAGATCATGTTCACCTGTATGTTTCACATAAAGAGTAGGCTCACTTTCACTTCGAGAATACCCGTGCTCTATAAAGTACGTGTCAATTCGTGAGTACCAGGCCCTGGGAGCTTGCTTTAGGCCATATAGAGCTTTGTGAAGCTTGTACACTTTATCTTCTTGTCCCTTGACAACAAAACCTTTAGGTTGCTCAACATAGATGTCTTCACTCAAAGTGCCATTCAAGAAGGCTGATTTCACGTCAAGCTGATGAACACACCAACCCATTTGAGCTGAAACAGATAGAAGAATACGGATGGTTTCAAACCGAGCTACCGGAGCAAAGGTTTCTTGAAAGTCTATCCCATGTTGTTGAGAATAACCCTTAGCTACCAGCCGCGCCTTGTGTTTCAGTATTTCGCCATTTTCATCAAATTTGGTTTTGTACAACCACTTCACACCCACGAGATTCTTACCATCTGGTAGAGTGACTAGTTCCCACGTGTTGTTCTTTTGAATAGACTTCATCTCTGCATGCATGGCATCATACCACTCTTGATGATGAATAGCTTGCTCATAGGTCGTGGGATCAGCTACATGAAGAGCAAAATGACATGTGTTAAGTTCATCATCAGATAGCCCAGTTCCACTGTCATAATCTTGTAACCACACTGGAGGACGAGTTTGTCGTTTTGAAGGGCCAGCACGTGATGATGTTTCAGTGGGTGGAGCATGAGATGAAGTGGGAAAATTATGTTGAGGTTGAGGGCTGGCCGAGAGTGTATGTGGAGTGGGTGTGTTTTGTGAGGGTAAAAAGGTAGAGGAAGAAGACAAAGTTGTTGATGTAGGGTCAACAGAGTTTGGTGTGGAGAGTGTAGGTGTGTTTGGTTCAGTAGGGACATCATGGGGAAATGGATCCACAAAGGAAAAGTCCCTATCACTGCAAGAGCTATCACTTGTCCAATCCCACTTTGCATCTTCAAGAAAGACTACATCCTTTTTTGAAGAAAATTTCTTTGTAATTGGATTGTATAATCGATACCCATGACTATGGGTTGAATAGCCAATAAAAATATTTCTTTCAGATTTATTGTCTAGTTTCTTTCTCAATTGAGAAGGAACTAGACCATATGCTATACAACCGAATATCTTGAGGTTCGACACCGAAGGCTTTCTACCGGTCCAGGCATGAAATGGAATCAGGTTCATAAGTGCTTTAGTTGGTGATCGGTTGATCAGATACACAGCTGTTGCAACCGCCTCAGCCCAGAAGAAATTCGGCAGATCACGTGCTTTTAACATGCTCCTTGTTAGCCCCATGATGGTTCTGTTCTTTCTTTCAGCAGTGCCATTATGTTGTGGAGTGTAAGGAATAGTTAGTTCACGCCGGATTCCATGTTGCTCACAAAATGAATTGAATTCTTGTGAGCAGAATTCACCACCTCTGTCTGACCTCAGGACTTTGATTGGTTGTCCACTCTCTTTCTCAACCATCACCTTGAAGAGTTTAAACTTGGCAAAAGCAGCAGATTTGTTAGGTAGAAAGTAGACCCAACACATGCGTGTGAGGTCATCAATGAATAGTAAATAGTACAAGCTATTGCCTAAGCTAGGAACTTCCATTGGCCCACACAAGTCTGTGTGGACAAGTTCAAGTTTAGCTTTAGCTCTCCATGATGTGGACTGAAAGGGTATCTTAACTTGTTTACCTAGAATGCAGGCTTCACAAGTTATAGAGGAGGTGAGTTTGGGTAAACCCAACACCATCTCCTTTTGATGTAATTGTTTCAGTCCATCAAAGTGGAGGTGACCATACCTGAGGTGCCATTTCTGAGCAAGTTTAGCATGCTTATCCGAAGGTGTGCTGTGAATAAGAGTCATGCATGTTGCATCAAGCACGAACATATTGTTGCTGGCACCTGCTATCTTCATGAGAGTCTTCCCTTTGTGTTTGATAAGGCATTCTCCATTCTCGAAGGTGATAACGTACCCTTTCTTCATTAATTGCCCGACGCTGAGTAGATTATACTCAAGTTTGGGAGCATAGTAAACGTCATCCAGAAGCTTGAAGGAATCATTACTGGTGTTGATTCTCACGGTTCCTTTTCCTTCAACCGCCAACTTCTTCTTGTCTCCCAGGTGAACATCCAGTTTAAATGTCTCATCAAGTGAGATAAAATTGTCTCGTGAACCTGTCATGTGGTTAGAGCAACCAGAATCAACAAACCAAAGGTGAGTGGATGTACCAGATAGAGTTGTGTTTGCCATTAACATGAATTGATCTTTGAGTGCAGGGACATGAGGCATGTTGAATGCCAGGAGTAGGTGTTGATCATCAGATTCTGGTGCTTCTATTGCTTCTTCATTCTCAGCAACGTTCACTTGAGGTTCTTCATTATACCAACAGTCTTTCTGTAGATGCCCATATTTCTTGCAGATGTGACACTGGGGCACTTTGTTTCTGTCAAAACCATTTCTGCCTCGACCTCTTCCTCTGAAAGGACTTCGTCCTCGCCCACGACCGCGTGGAGCCTTGCTTGATTCTTGTAGGACTTGAAGTGCTTTTTCATCCTGTTTTTCAAGTGCCTTTTGACCAAGAGAGACTCGACAATTAAGTCTCTCTTCTTGAGACTGGAGAAGTCCCATAAGTTTGACAGGAGTGACAGACGCAAGGTCAAAGGCCACTTCAATGGAAGGTATCACATAATCAAATCGTGGTGATAGGCTTCGTAAAACCTTCTCAACCACCTTTTGATCAGTAATCTCTTCTCCATATGCTCGTTGCTGACTAACATTAGTCATGACTCGAGAGAAATAATCACCCACAGTTTCTTCATCTTTCATCATCAAGTTTTCGAATTCTCGTCGCAGGCTTTGTAACTTGACAGCTTGCACTTGTGAGTCTCCTTGGTATTCTATTCGCAGGGTGTCCCACGTCTCCTTCGCCGATTGAGCAGCAGCAATACGTGAGAACAAGTGGTCATGGACCCCTTGTTGGATAAGGGCCATGGCCAGGGCATCTTTCTTTTTTGTTTCACGATGATCTGCAGTACCGTTGCTAGCTGCAGTCACCCCAAGGTAGACCACATCCCACAATTCCCGAGATCGTAGGATAGTCTTCATTCTCAGACTCCAATGCTCATAACCCTCACCCTTGAAGACTGGTATGAGGGGAGCTGCTGGAGATGGTGTGGTTATACTTTCGGCCATTGAGGTTTAACGAGAGGGGGTATGAGGAAGGGAGAGAGCCTGTGCTCTGATACCAAAAATGTTGGTATTTTAAATAACAATAAGTGAATCAGACTATGAAAGAAACAATTCGATTGATAACTTTCTGCATGCTTTACACAATAAACAAAGAATGCCTTATATAGGCAAGCAAACAACGGCTATCTCAAACAACCCATGAGAATAGCACTCAAACTAACAACATAGTCAAAAGACTTTATTCAAATAACAATAATTCAAACTTCTTATTCCACGTGCATGCATGCGAAAGTCCACGTCACCGAGCTTTGAATCACGTTCCAATAATGTAATTTGTCATTAAAGAAATGGAAACTAGAGTAAAAGGTGTTTCTGGTATGGTTTTTAATAAAAAAGAAAAGAATCTGTAACTTTGTAAGGAACACAAATATTAGTTTACTCCTAAAACCTGAGGCGGTATTTGGTTTTAAAATAGTTTTCACATAACGGAGGTGTTTAATGCATCTGGTTTTGTAGAGCAATTATTTGGTTTCTTTATATTTTAATATTAATAAAAGTTACTTTTTGAACAAGTGGTTGGAATTTTTGTCACTAATAATTATTATATAGATATCTTATAGGTCATGACTAAAGAATCAGAAAACGAATGTTAGATATTTTGAAGGTACTAGAGGTTGTAAATTTGAGATCGGTATTTATTTATTTTAATCACGGTGGTCAATGTCAACATCACGATAGCTAAACAAATTTCGATTAGAAAAGCACAAATGATGAATAACATTTAATTGATAATAATAATAACTAGCATTTGAACCCGTGCGTTGCCGCCAGGGTGTTTTTGTTCTTAGGTTCAAGCTGCATAATATTGTATTTATGTCACAAACTATAACGAAATCCAATATTGATATCCAAACCAATTGCTTACAATCTCAAACCAGGAAGAAGAAGAACAATACGATTCTGATAACAAGAACAAACCAAAACCAAGAAATACTAAGACATAGAAAATCAACATGACGATATATAAGATAACATTCAAACCTAAACTCAGACTAAAACAGATTCACCAATACAATGAACCCTAGAACAAGAATAAGATGATGATCGCAACAAGCAAGTCCGAGAGAAGAAAAAAAGACTGTAACCATCAGATTGTGATATGAACAGAATGAATCACAAGATGAAGGCCTGATGTTTTTGCTGCAAACCACACTTGCTACATTTTGTTTTCTTGTATCAAAATGAGGAGTCTTCTATCAAACTTTTCACAAAGATGAAGTTCCCATGTATAGTCAAAATCTTACTGATAACTTCATAACATATGAATACCTCCAAGCCCAACAGCTCCAAGCCCAATTCCATATGCAAGCTCAATCTTGTATCAAAGTCCAAGTATATCATGTAAACAATAAAAACAATGATCATGAGTCAAAAAATATTTATAACAAATATGTGTTTGATATTTAATTGACACTATATATTTTTAACAATTTACATGGTATTTTAGCTTTACAAAAGACGGTTGATGGTGTATTTTCCCCATCCCTATTCCTTAATATAATGACTATAGTGTCCACAAGTTTTAGCAGAAAAATCACTCAAAAGAACATTGGTTAAACAACATCACGGTCAACAAACTAACTGAGATATGGTCAATTAATAAATTTGAATCATTGATTGCAAATCTATTTAAATAAATGTTGCTTTAACGTACGATTATCCATTATGTTTGTGACATGGGTATTCTAAGTTTTTCAGAAACTATCCGTTAATAAGTTTTGTAGACATTATCTGATTACGGTTTTTGGTTGTCGCTAATAGGGGTTTAGACAAATTAAAGTGCTCTATGGATGGTCATATTCCATAAGTTTTTATACTATAATCCTTCATGTTGATGTATTAATGCTTCTAATGAGAATCTAGGAGGAAAGCTACAACAATAGTTTTAATTGTAAGAGGAAAATATGAAACATAAACGGGTTTTGAAACTCTTACCATATATTTGTTCTCACTGCTTGAAAACTATTTTACAAAATAGAAATAGTTCACTTAACAATATATAATTATTTAAATAGAAGAAAACCGTCAATTTAATCCAACACTAAATGCACTTTTAAATTAAGATTCAATTGGGTTCAAATAATCACAATTCACAACTCTTGATTCTGGAAATCCTAATAAAATACAATCCCACAGATAAGAAAATCATGAACCACATTAACTATGAAGTCTTCATATAAAATCATACCCTCAAAATGAATAAAAATTTATATAAGTTGGACCTTAATCGTTTAGTAGGGAATCTTCCGAAGGGTTACTTCCGTTCGGAAGATATAGTGTAGAGTCCTTTATGTAAATTCTCAATATGTGTTGAGAGTTAGTTAGAGTTAGTTTCTTGTTATAAATAAGGACCTAATGTAATCGGTGATGATATCCGAATCATTCAATTACTAATAATCATTTGAAAGTTCTTGTTCACGTTTATTCTTTCTAAGATCATCTTTGTATTGATTATTATTCTGCGTTCATATTCTCAATCGTTTTACAACAATTGGTATCAGAGCCTGGTTAGTGGCTCAATTGAGAATCAAGATTCAATTAAAGATCGATCGGCGGCAACGATGGTGTCAACAAAGTTCGAAGTTGAGAAATTCGACGGGAAGAACGACTTTGGGTTATGGCGGTTGAAGATGAGGGCATTGCTCGTTCACCAACGAGTGGTAGATGCCTTGGCCGAAGAATCCAAGTTGCCGGATACGTTGTCGGACAAGGAGAAGAAGGAGATGCTAGAACAGGCACACAGTTCAATCATCTTGAACTTGGGGCATCGAGTACTCAGAGAGGTCTCGAAGGAGAAGTCTGCTGCAGGGGTCTGGTCAAAATTGGAAGGTTGTACATGACAAAGTCTCTTGCGAACATATTGTATCTCAAGAAACGGTTGTACACATTCCAAATGGCTCCTGGGAAGTCAATTGAAGATCATACTGATGAATTCAACAAATTGGTGTTAGATCTTGAGAACATCGAAGTTGTGTTGGAGGATGAAGATCGAGCAATCATATTCTTGACATCTCTACCATCATCTTATGAGCACTTTGTGGATACTTTGATGTATGGTAGGGACACACTTACCATGGAAGAAGTGCTGGAAGCTCTCAATTCAAAGGAATTGAAGAAGAGAACTTATTATAAAGAAGATGGTGGAGAGGGTTTGGTAGTCAGGGGAAGATCTGATCAAAGAAACTTCAAGCAGAGAAGTGCCTCGAAGTCCAGGTCCAAGTACAACAGGAGGTGTTATGTGTGTGGATCAGAAAAGCATTTCAAAAAAGATTGTCCTGACTTGAAAAGAAAGAAGGGTGAATCAAGTGGATCAAAGACTCATTCCGGACACAATGCACATGATGATTTTCTGATGGATATGAAAGTGCAGATGTGTTGGCTGTCACAAGCGGTGGTAAGGAGGGTGAGTGGATTATGGATTCAGGGTGCTCATATCATATGATACCTGTGAAGGAGTTCTTTAAAGAACTGAAGATTGAAGATCTTGGATAAGTGAAGCTAGAGGATGATAGACCTTGCAAGATTGTGGGTCATGGAACAGTGACTCTGAAATTGAAGAGTGGTATGGAAGTGGATCATCATGATGTAAGGTATATTCCTAGTCTTAAAAGAAGTTTGTTGTCTTTAGGGCTATTGGAGAGTTTTGGTTACCATGTTAGTCTTAGGGATGGCAAGGCTAAGGTGATGAAAGGATCAATGGTAGTATTGTCTGGGAGTAGAAGGGAGAATAATATCTACTTGTTAGATAGTGCTGGTGTAGTAGAATCTCAGGTAGCATCTGCCTCAGATGATAGTAGTTCTAAGGCTATGTTATGGCATAGGAGGCTTGGTCACATCAGTCATCAGGGGCTGGTGGAGTTGCATAAGCAACAACTAATGACTGAGTTGATCTGTTGTGATTTTGGTTTTTGTGAAACTTGTATTCTTGGTAAACACAAGAGAGTAAAGTTTTCACAGGCCAGACATATCACAAGTGGGATATTAGACTACATTCATTCTGATTTATGGGGTCCTGCTAAGGTTGATTCTTTGGGTGGTGCTAGATACTTTATGACCTTGATTGATGATTTCTCTAGAAGAGTTTAGGTTGTTGTATTGAAGAATAAAAGTGATGCTTTCAGTAATTTCAAGGAATGGAAAGTTCTTGTGGAAACTCAAACTGAGAGGAAAGTCAAGAAGTTAAGAACAAATAATGGGTTGGAGTTCTGCAGTCATGAGTTTAATTAGTTTTGTAAAGCTCATGGTATTGCTAGACATAGAACTGTGCCAGGGACTCCTCAGCAGAATGGGCTGGCTGAGAGGATGAATAGAACTTTACTTGAAAAGGTAAGGTGTATGTTGGCTAGTTCTGGTTTACCTAAGATGTTCTGGGCTGAAGTTGTTTCCACTGCAACATATTTGGTCAATAGGTCTCCATCAGCAGCATTAGACATGAAGACACCTATGGAGACATGGTCAGGAAGAAAGGGTGACTATGGGGAACTTAAGGTGTTTGGGTCTTTGGTTTATGCTCATGTTAGCCAAAGGAAGTTGGAGCCTAGGGCTTGTAAATGTGTCTTTCTAGGATACCCTAAGGGTGTTAAAGGGTATAGATTATGGAGGCTAGAAGGGGACAGGCCCAAGATGATAGTGAGCAGAGATGTTGTTTTTCAAGAGAATGTTATGTATAAGAGAATGTTGGCCATTTATAGCGAAACACTGTAATGGTGTATTTTCCCCATCCCCATTCCTTAATATAATGACTACAGTGTCCACAAGTTTTAGCAGAAAAATCACTCAAAAGAACATTGGTTAAACAACATCACGGTCAACAAACAAACTGAGATATGGTCAATTAATAAATTTGAATCATTGATTGCAAATCTATTTAAATAAATGTTGCTTTAACGTACGATTATCCATTATGTTTGTGACATGGGTATTCTAAGTTTTTCAGAAACTATCCGTTAATAAGTTTTGTAGACATTATCCGATTACGGTTTTTGGTTGTCGCTAATAGGGGTTTAGACAAATTAAAGTGCTCTATGGATGGTCATATTCCATAAGTTCTTATACAATAATGTAACTCAATCCTTCATGTTGATGTATGGCTTCAAACAATAGTTCTAATTGTATGAGGAAAATATGAAACATAAACGGGTTTTGAAACTCTTACCACGTGTTTTCACTGGTTGAAAACTATTTTACAAAATAGAAATAGTTTGCTCAACAAAATATAATTATATAAATACAAGAAAACCGTCAATTTAATCCAACACTAAATGCACTTTTAAATTAAGATTCAATTGGGTTCAAATAATCACCACTCTTGATTCTGGAAATCCTAATAAAATACAATCCCACATATAAGAAAATCATGATGAACCACAAAAGTTTTAGCCCCACATTAACTATGAAGTCTTCATATAAAATCATACCCTCAAAATGAATAAAAATTTATATAAGTTGGACCTTAATCGTTTATATGCAAATGACGTAACCACATTATTCATGCTCATCATTTTAGGAAAGAAAACCATCAATTTGATCCCATCCAAATTGCACTTTGAATCGATAATCTCATAGTGGATTCCACTAATCACCACTCGATACGTAAGATTTTAACAAAGTATGACCCCATAATAAAGAAATAATGCTAAATCAGTAATATAGTAGCAAATATCACTGATCACAACATGAGTCAACAAATCATGATCAAACCGATCACACCATGAAGGAAACTATGCTAAATCTTAAAATTTTGGACCAATAAGATCTTAATATCAAATCACAAAACTGCAAGGTACCTTTCGACTGGCATCACATAGCAAGAACTCGAAGAAGGGATTTGTTTTTGCGAGAGTACTGGAAAGAAAAGCCATTGATCTAGATAGTGGATGCTAACAATGAAGATCGTAATGCGAAATACTCACTGAGATCAGGGTAGAGGACGACAATAATATTGTCGTCACTTCTCCCCGTTTTTATCCCTCCCTCACACACACGTCTGTTTCTTTCTCTCTCTATATGTGGTATGTAGGAAGAAAATGGATGAGCATCTTGTTGACATCACATTAGAAAGATACATAGAAATGAAGATCATCAAATTACACAACTTTGGTGGTCAAAATATAAACTTACAAAAAGTAGATGTAGCCACCGACCTAAGTTTTTAATAACTAATAAAATAATAATAATAATAATAATAATAATAATAATAATAATAATAATAATAATAATAATAATAATAATAATAATAATAATAATAATAATAATAATAATAAATAATAATAAATAAATAAATAATAATTTTGTTATTATTATTATTACTTTTAGCGTAATATGTCGTTTCTAAATCCAATTTATTTAAAGTCTAAATTATAATTATATTTATCAATTTTTTTATCCCATAAACAACTTTATTTAAATTCTAAATCCAACGACAATTATATTATATTAATACTAGGTTAGTATCCCGTGTATTACACGGGTTGAAAAAATAAAATAAAAAATAATTAGTAATAAAAATTTATAAATTATAAAACCTTGTTTGAAGATAAAATATGATTATAATTGCATATTAATACTTATTTCAAGTAAATAAACAATAGATAGGTTATAGATAGATAGATATATAGATAAATAGATAGTCTAGAAACTCATTTATTAAACGGATTATAGTTAGTTTAACACGAAAAGTTACAGTTGATATTTAATATAAGATATGTTTAAAATTATATATATGTACTTGTTCAAGAGATAAAACAATTATACTGTTTTTAAATCTCTTATCTAAATAGTTTCATTTTAAAAAAAATTATTTTAAGATTTTCTTATAAAAATTGATTGTTTATAAAAATTTTGTTTATTAAACACTCAAGTTTCTAATTATTCTGGTTGTTTTAATAAAACTACTTTTAGAAAAATTCATATTTTTTATAATTATTTTAAAAAATGACTGATTTAAAATATTTTGTTTCAAAAGGTTCAATGTTTTAGAAAATATATGAATTTTAATTTTCTTGATAAAATTTATTTTTAAAAACATAGTTTGATTGTTAAAAAAAAATATAAATGAGAGAGAAAAATATATTAATTGATCAAATTAATTTTTATGAAGAGAGAGAAATTGTTTGAGTGTTTAAATTACTTTAATACTCTTTTGGAGGGAAAATAAAGTGAGTATGTTTAGAAGAATGACAAGTGTCAAAAGGTGGTTTAAGAAGATGACAAGTGGCAAAAGAAACTTTCTTTTATTAATATCTATAGATTAATACCCTTGGTCAGTTGCTACAATGACCAAGTGTATTTTAGGTATTTTCGGTGCAAATGCAACACGTCACGTTCTGCTTCTGCCACCAAGTGGTGTGAGTACAGCTGCTTCATTTCTTTGAATCCTATCGTTTCCGATGACTATTAACTAAATAGTTTTTAAACTTTGTTTGTAGGAGATGAATTACTGCAATGAACATGCATGGGTTGGAATCGCGAACATGATGGTGAAGGTGGTGCGCTGCTGTAAGAATTCTATCAAAGGTAGAGATTTTCGTTAGTCTCGATCACTTTTTTGTTGGTAATTCAAGCAATAATAACATAAGTACTAAATGAAGAACTCAAGCAATTTTTGTATTCAATCAGATTGATAATCAATTATGCTGCACATAATCATACTTAAATTAGCAAAATTCTCAACTAAATAACGGTTATGATGAGTCATCCTAATTGCAAGGCTGACTATTATTCAACCAACAACCCTACTAAAATAAAAAAAAAACAAACTAAACATGACTTATTATTTAAAAGAGCAGCTTTATGCACGTGAAATAATCAAAACTTGAGATCCATGTACACATGAGTGGTTTGACTCAACTTCAACACCCCCTCTTGATTCAAACTATCGCTTGCCCAACAACCATCTAAAATAGACAAACTTCTCCTTGGTTAGAAACTTAGTGAGTTATTAGCAACTTGATCATGAGTGTAACAAAACTCTAGTGTCACCAACTTCTTCTCTACCATATCTCAAATGTTAGTTCAATAAGCTTCGACCGGTTATGATGCACATGATTCTTGGACAAGTTTATGGTTGATTTATAATCACTAAGTATGATAGTTGGATGGTCCATTTAACCTTCATGTCTTCGAGCGCTCATGGCAGCCAAATAGCTTGACATGTCGCTCCTATCGCAGCTATATACTCTTCTTCATTGGTTGATAAGGCAACAATTAACTACTTCTTTGAACTCCAAGCGACTATACCACTCCCAATAGAACACATATATGCCGAAACACTTTTCCGATCACAAACACAACTCGCCCAATCAATATCACTTAGTGATATCTCATCTGCACCCTTTGCATACCAAAATCAGAACTCGATTGTCTTAACTATGCACTTGAGTATCCATCTAACCGCACCCATATGAACTTTAGACGGGTTTTGCATGAATCGCGACACCATGCTGAGTGCATAAGCCAAATGTATGAGTCAAATAAATAAGTCCACCCACCTGGCTTCTAAAATTATCACCTTTAACTTTATTAGCACCATCCTGATTTGACAACTTTTCATTGTAATTCATGGGAGTAACTTCTAGTATTTTAAGACGAGTGTTAGACCGCTGTAACAACCATTAAGCACATTGCCTCTGATGCAAAAATATACCATCATCCGGTTGTAGCACTTCT
This sequence comes from Flaveria ramosissima, assembly GCA_025215565.1. Lineage (NCBI taxonomy): Eukaryota > Viridiplantae > Streptophyta > Magnoliopsida > Asterales > Asteraceae > Flaveria > Flaveria ramosissima. The sequence goes on along the minus strand of CM046032.1, from coordinate 43,986,418 downwards.
AAACCAAGGAATAGTCTAAGAAGACCCAAATTCATCATTTCAAATGTTTGCATCATCCCATCTTTGAATTCATTGATCAGCACATCACTTGAAGTAGTGTAAATAATATAATCCACGTACTAACAAACATAGATAACATTACCTACATTACCTACAGAAGATAATTTGATGTATAAGGTAGGTTCACTGGAACCTTTTTTTGTAACCATGATCATTAAAATAGTTGTCAATCTTTGAATACCACACCTGTTAAAATATAATTCAAACTTTTGTTTTTATTTTAATAAGCTGCTGGGTCAAATAAACTACTGGGTCAAATAAGTCGTTTGAGTTTGCCGAGTCAGTAGGAGTGTTTAAAGTAATTTGTTATTTGGAATTAGTCTCTGTTTACGTTGCTTGTAACCTGCCTATATAAGGCTTGCTTTGGTTATTGAATAAACATCAAGCTTTCTTCTTTTCATCTCATTCTTAATCACTCGTACACATACTTAATCTTTCTTTTCAGTCTCTGATTAAACCAACATCTGGTATCAGAGCGAGGTTACCCTCTACGTTAAGTAATCACTTCATAATTCTCTAGCTTCTGTTCTTCAGTGTGTTGTGAAAACACCGCTGTCATGGCTGCGTCTGTTCCTGGAAGTGCGATCTCTACTGTTCCGGTCTTTAAGGGTGAAGGTTACGAGTTCTGGAGCATCCGTGTGAAAACGTTGTTGCGGTCACAAGACTTGTGGGAGTTTGTTGAGCCCGGGTTTGATGCTAATGATAATAATGCAGACCGATTGAAAGAGAACATTAAGAAAGATGCTAAGGCGATGGCCTTGATTCAACAGGCGGTCCATGATAGCGTGTTTTCAAGGATTGCTGCTGCAACCACAGCACGTCATGCTTGGACGTTGCTCAAAACTGAGTATCAAGGTGATACAAAAGTGATGCAGGTGAAGTTACAGAGTCTCCGACGGGAGTTTGAGACATTGCAAATGCGAGACCAAGAGCTTGTTTCTGATTTCTTGTCTCGAGTCATGAAGATTGTGAATAATCAACGTGCATACGGTGAAGATGTCTCTGATCAGAAGGTTATTGAAAAAGTATTGCGAAGCCTTCCTGCGAAATGGGATCACGTGGTGACTGCTATTGAAGAGTCAAAGGATTTATCGAAGATGTCGTTTGATCAATTGATGGGATCTTTACAATCTCATGAAGCCCGGGTCAACAGAAGTAGTGAACCACCTGAAGAAGATCAAGTTTTTCAGGCAAAGGAAGATGATACCTCTACTCGTGGTAGAGGTCGATTTACACCTCGTGGTCGAGGACGGGGTCGTGGCAGGTATGGTGGTCGAGGACGCGGTAGCATCCAATGTTACAATTGTGGTCGTATGGGCCATGTAAGGGCTGATTGTTGGGTTGAACCACAAGGACAAGCTACTGTAGGCCAAGAAGATGAAGATGATGAATGTAGATTGTTCATGGCATTTGGAGATGATGGGCAATATTCTATTTGGTTTCTCGATAGTGGTTGTTCGAACCACATGACGGGTCAAAAATGGATCTTTACTGCTTTGGATTCAACAAAAAGAGTACGAGTAAAGATGGGCAATGGAAAAAGTATTCAAGTTGAAGGAAAAGGTACTATTAAGTTTGTAACATTTCGTATTTTTGTTAACCAAAAGTTAACTTTCGTTTATTCTTATAGGTTTCGTCGTAAACATTTATGAAATTTATGAATTATGCATGTTTATTTCTTAGTTTGTTTTGATAAGTATTAAATAAAATATAATAATAATAATAATAATAATAATAATAATAATAATAAAAATAATAATAATAATAATAATAATAATGTTAATAATACTAACAATAATAATAATAGTAATAAAATAATAATGATAATAAAGTTAATAATAATAAGTATAAATGTTAACAAGTTAAAACTTAATTAAGTTCAAGGGGGCTTAATTGTCAAATTAGAAACTTAAAATATTAAGTTTGGGCATAAAATAATAATAATCCAAAGTTGGGGGACCATTTCTGTAAATTAATTAAAAACAACCCAACCCACCGCCCCTTTCCCCCGTTTTTCCGGCAATCTCTTCCGGCCAAGGCCCGGCCGACTCCGGCGACTGCTCCGCTCCTGAATTGATCGTTATTAACCAAAATAATTCCATTGAATCGCCTCATGAACCGTTTTCGAACCCATGAGCATGTTTAATTTCGATTTAAAGTGTTGTTAAGAACATTTAATCACGAAACCGAAATGCGCCATCAAGTTCAAGCCGTTCGACCATCAAAGCACCATAATAATCAAATTAATTGTAACTAAATCGAACGTTAGCTATTCCTAAAACTCTTAACAATCGTAATTTCATCAGAATCATCCTCAAACAATCCGAACCATTCTCTCGCATCAACCCGACCTATCTTCTACTCGAACATCACCCTCTGAACTTCAAGTCTTGAAATTGACAAAGGGCTTTTGTACAACAAGGTTATTGGAAACTTTCTGTGCAACCAATTTGTTTAACATCATCGTTTGAGCATCGAACGAATCGAACGTGTGTCGCGACCTTCATCCATCTTGTTCATCTTCGACTCAACTTCAAACCGGGTAATTAAGCACAACTAATTACTCGATTTCATATGTAGAACAAAAGCCCTAACCTTTCGATCGATTACAACATTCATATGGGGTTCAATTTGATTGAATGTGGTTCTAGGGTTCTTAAGGATTTGGGGGTTTTGTTTAAATGTGTATTTAACAATTAAGGAACGGATTCTAACGCGGCTGGAAGCCTTTGGTTCACTGGTAAAACACATGACTCATGGACAGGAGGTCCCCGGTTCGAACCCGGGGAACCTCATGTATTTTTTTTAGGCCTCTTTGGCCTTCAAACTTAATATTAAAAATTTCTAAAAATTATGAAAAATCATTTTCATAAACTTTGTTCCTTTTGAAACTATTTAATTATTTTTTTTCTTTTTCTGTTATTTATTTATAAAAAAAATACCTTTATAGTTTTTTTTATTTAATATCCTAAAGTTAATAATATAGTTAGCATGTTCTTTTATAAAAATTTAGACTTTAAATAGTAGTTTAACTTATACGAACTAATATTGCAAATTATTGTCTAAATTGTTTTCATTCTTATTTAATTATAAAATTATCTAAACTTTATAGACATTACCAAATTATTATAAAAGATATTCTTAATTCATATATTTATATATATATAAATTATAAATAAAATCGTTCCCACGATAATATGATTGAGTTCTTATTTAACAATAATAATTAACAAAACCCCAAACGTCAAAGTTGATTTCTTAGTCCTTGTTAAATTATTGTAAAGCTTTAATCTTGTAAATATATATATATTTAGGTGTCTTGTGACGATACATCTTGGAGCGACGCTTGTTATTATTCTTATTAATCGCCATTATATATTTATTGTCATGTGAGTTTTCCTTGTCCCCTTTTTATTATTTCACACTTATTTGGGGTGAAACATGATGCTTATATTACATACACGTTTAAACATTTGAGACTTGTGATGCACATGCAATTCTACTTATTTTTTTGGTCATGGTTATTTGTGTTTTTGTAAGTGTTTATATGAGATACATAGTTTGATTACAATCATTAACTATTGCTAGCCTGGCGACGTCTTAGATCTTTGGGCCTGACAAGCCTATTTGGTGCTAAAGTCGAGGTATTGCCGACTCCTAGGGGCCGTACGCTTGTGCACTAGGGAACCAAATACACTTAGCCAATCTTATATACTTGTAATCAAGTCGAGGTTTGGTTGTAACGATATGTGTTCTATAACCTTACTAGCTTATAATCCATGACATGAATTGCTACTTGTAATCTTATTATGTATGAAAACTTGGAAACTCACCAACTATTTTTAGTTGACTCTTTATTTTCATCATGTTTCAGGAGATCCCCAAGTTTAAAGTGGACATTTGAAGCTTGCAATAAAACTAGGACTTGGACCTAGTTAATTAAATAAAACATTATGTTATGTTTGTGTTTATGTTGAACTTATTTCTTTATGGTGACTTGTGGTTGTATTACATTTACATACTTATGATAATAATATTTGCAATTTAAATATAGCGTGGAAGTTCCGATCGTAAACTAGCCGCCATGATTGCTCGTCAAATGGCTGCTGTCATCCCGACCATGGTTGCTGAACTTAATAGCACCTTACTGACCAATGGTAGCAACAATGGTAATGGTCATGGAGAGAACAGCAACAACTAAAATGGGAACAACCAAAACGGGAACAATCGAACTTGCACTTTCAAACACTTTAGCTCTTGCAAGCCCACTAGTTTTAGTGGCAAGGAAGGAGCCACTGGTCTTCTTGAGTGGTTCGAAAGCATGGAGAATACCTTTATCAACTGTGAGTGTCCCGAGGCACTCAAGGTTCGTTATGCTACTAGTGTGCTCCAACAAAGGGCGCTTACCTGGTGGAATAGCGAGAAGAGAAACCGTGGACCCGAAGTTGTGCAAGCACTTACTTGGGAGGAGTTCAAGAACATCGCTATCGCGAAGTTCTGCCCACGAAGTGAGTTGCAAAAGTTGGAGGAAGAATTCTGGAACTTGAAGCAAAATGATGGTGATCATTTGGCCTACTCAACTAGGCATCATGAGTTGAGTTTATTGCTGCCTCACATGGTCGACACTGTCCCCCGCAACATCGAGAAGTTCATTAAGGGTGTACCACCCCAAATTCAAGATGCTGTGGTGGGTAGCCGACCCACAACTTTGGAAGAAGCCATTACTATCACCGCTCAACTCACCGAGAATCATATACGAGCGGGCACCATGTCTGTTAAGGGTGCAAAGAAGGTAGAGAAGACGGCTACTGAGACTGTTAAGGAGACCAAAGCTGAACCGTCTTACAACAACAACAACAACAACAAGAAGCGCAAGTTCACACCGGCGCGCAACTATGCTGTGGCTGCACCTAAACAACCTCAAAGACAACTTGTACCTGCGGCTGCACCTGTGGCACAAGTGCCTGGGGCTAGGGCTTATGCTGGTCCTCAGCCTATGTGCAACATTTGTAGGTACCATCACCCGGGAAATCAACCATGCCGTATCTGTACATTATGCGGTAAATATGGTCACTTGGTGGCAACTTGTCACCGTGCACCTAACAACAACGCCGCCGTGGTCACAAATCGTGTTTGCTACAACTGTGGGGAACCTGGTCATTTTCGCCCACAATGCCCCCGTCTTGTGGGTAATGTTCCACAAGCCCGTGGTCGTGCTTTCAACATCAACGCTAACCAAGCACAAGCAAACAACGATGTGGTGAATGGTATGTTCACTTACCTTTAACTTTTGTGACCTATTTCTTTTCATGTGTTACCTATGTCGTTAAATACCTTTAAAATTGAACAGGTATGTTTCTTATTAATAAAACTTATGCCTATGTCTTATTTGATTCTGGAGCCGATAAGAGTTTTGTTTCGTTAGAGTTTGAACCCATACTTGCTAAGCCACATACGAAACTAGGAAGACCTCTCACCGTTGAAGTTGCCGATGGAGAACCGATCACCGTTGATGTCGTTATTCGTGATTGCATCTTAAGTCTTGACACGCATGAATTTCTTATCGATCTTATCCCTATGAAACTTGGAAGTTTCGACGTCATCATTGGTATGGATTGGTTAGCCAAACACCATGCCGAGATCATTTGTTTCGAGAAGTGCATTCGCATACCGTTACCCTCTGGAGATACTCTGAAAGTGTTCGGTGAGAAATCTTCCAAAGGGCTTAAGCTCATGTCTTGCACTCAAGCCCGAAAGTGCTTAAGCAAGAAGTATATGGCCTTCTTGTCTTACGTGGTCAACACGAAAGTCAAAGGGAAAGAACTTAAGGATGTCCCTATCGTACGAGACTTTCCTGAGGTATTTCCCGATGACCTTAGTGGTTTACCTCCCGTGCGTGAAGTCGAGTTTAAAATTGACTTGATACCGGGAGCAAACCCCGTGGCTAAGTCACCATATCGACTTGCACCATCGGAAATGCAAGAACTCTCTAGTCAACTTCAAGAGTTATCCGAGAAGGGCTTCATCCGTCCAAGTTCTTCGCCTTGGGGTGCACCTGTTTTGTTTGTGAAGAAGAAAGATGGAACGTTTCGTATGTGCATCGATTATCGTGAGCTTAACAAGCTTACCATCAAGAACCGTTATCCTCTTCCTCGTATTGATGATTTGTTTGACCAACTTCAAGGAGCTGCCATTTTCTCGAAGATCGACTTACGTTCTGGTTATCATCAACTACGAGTCCATGATGATGATATCCCAAAGACCGCGTTCCGTACTCGTTATGGACACTATGAGTTTATGGTGATGCCTTTTGGTTTAACCAATGCTCCTGCTGTCTTCATGGATCTCATGAATCGAGTATGCAAGCCTTATCTAGACAAGTTTGTGATCGTCTTCATTGATGACATACTTATCTATTCAAAGTCCAACACCGATCATGAACTGCATTTGAGATTGGTTCTTGAGTTGTTAAAGAAAGAGCAATTGTACGCGAAGTTCTCGAAGTGTGATTTCTGGCTCGAGGAAGTTCAATTTCTAGGACACGTGGTGAATAGCCAAGGAATTCACGTTGATCCTGCAAAGGTGGAAGCTGTGAAGAATTGGTGTGTTCCTACAACTCCTACCGAAGTTCGTTCTTTTCTTGGTCTTGCTGGTTATTATCGGCGATTCATTGCCAACTTCTCGAGGATCGCGAAACCGCTCACTACTTTGACACAAAAGAATAAACCATTCGAGTGGGGTCCCGAGCAAGAAGAAGCTTTTGAAGCGTTAAAGCACAAGTTGTGCAATGCTCCTATCTTGACCTTACCCGATGGAAACGACGATTTCACCGTGTATTGTGATGCATCTAAACAAGGCCTTGGTTGTGTTCTCATGCAACGAGGGAAAGTCATAGCTTATGCATCGAGACAATTGAAGGTTCACGAGGTGAATTACACAACTCATGATCTTGAGCTTGGTGCCGTCGTCTTTGCTTTGAAGATTTGGAGACACTACCTGTATGGTACGCAATGTATAGTCTACACCGATCACAAAAGCCTTCAACACGTTTTTAATCAAAAAGATCTCAATATGAGACAACGTCGTTGGGTGGAGTTGATTAGTGATTACGATTGTGACATTCGTTACCATCCTGGTAAAGCAAACGTTGTAGCCGACGCTCTAAGCCGAAAGATTCACAACAAGATGATCTCATTCCAAGAAATTCGCGATCGACGACAATGGTTTGATACTTTGGGTGAGTTCGATACTGAGATCCGACTTGATGTCAACGAGACCACCGTATTGCTACAAAACCTGAGGATAGATAGTGACATCGAGTCTAGTATCCTGGAGGCTCAACAAATGATACAACGAGAAGGAAGAATGAAGGATGAATTGGAGCATAATCTTCTAAACCGATTGGAAACGAAACCCAATGGGTTGATGTACTTCGCCAATCGAATTTGGGTTCCAAACCGCGATAACCTCCGTACTTTCATCATGAACGAGGCTCATCAAACTCGTTATTCTATTCATCCTGGCTCCGATAAGATGTATATGGACCTACGTGGTCAATATTGGTGGCCTGGAATGAAGAAAGACATAGCGACTTATGTAGCTAAGTGTCTCACGTGTACGAAGGTTAAAGCCGAACATCAACGTCCAAGTGGATTACTTGAGCAACCCGAGATCCCTATGTGGAAGTGGGAACACATATCCATGGACTTCATAACAAAGCTACCCCGCACCTCCCGAGGACATGATAGCATATGGGTGATTGTTGACCGATTGACTAAGTCGGCACATTTTATACCCATACGTGACACTTACAAGACATCAAAGTTAGCTCGTATTTACGTTGATGAGATTGTAAGTCGTCATGGGGTACCTCTGCACATCATATCCGACCGAGATGCTCGCTTCACTTCACATTTTTGGTCGTCTATGCAAGAACTCTTGGGTACACAACTAGATCTAAGCACGGCTTACCATCCTCAAACTGATGGTCAAACCGAGCGACGATCCAAACCTTGGAGGATTTGCTACGCCTTTGCGTTCTTGACTTTGGTGGTGATTGGGATACGCATCTACCGCTCGCGGAATTTTCGTATAACAATAGTTACCACTCGAGTATCAAGATGGCACCATTTGAAGCACTTTATGGTCGAAAATGTCGTTCACCGATCTGTTGGACCGACATTGGTGAAAACTTCATCACTGGCCCTGAACTTATACAAGAGACGACCGATAAAGTTTCTATCATTCGCAAGAACCTTGAAGTGGCGAGAAGTCGTCAAAAGAGCTATGCTGACAAGCGACGAAAGCCATTGGAATTCCAAGTTGGGGAGATGGTTCTTCTTAAGGTTTCGCCATGGAAAGGTGTGGTTCGCTTTGGAAAGAAGGGCAAACTGGCTCCAAGATTTGTAGGACCTTTCAAAATCCTGAAAAGGATTGGGAAAGTGGCTTATAAACTGGAACTACCTTCCGACCTTAGTGGAGTACATCCTGTGTTCCATGTCTCAAATTTGAGAAGGTGTTTGGCCGACGAAAGTCTGTATGTTCCGTTGGAAGACATTCAGATTGACGAGTCATTACATTTTGTTGAGAAACCTGTTGAGATTATGGATCGCATAATGAAGAAGACTAGAACCACAACAACCCCAATCGTCAAGGTTCGTTGGGAGAATAAACGAGGCGCCGAATTTACTTGGGAACGTGAGGAGCATATGAAGAAGAAATACCCATTCTTATTTGTATAGTTGCTTTTCTTTTAATTTCGGGACGAAATTCTTTTAAGTTGGGGAGACTGTAACATTTCGTATTTTTGTTAACCAAAAGTTAACTTTCGTTTATTCTTATAGGTTTCGTCGTAAACATTTATGAAATTTATGAATTATGCATGTTTATTTCTAGTTTGTTTTGATAAGTATTAAATAAAATATAATAATAACAATAATAATAATAATAATAATAATAATAAAAATAATAATAATAATAATAATAATAATGTTAATAATACTAACAATAATAATAATAGTAATAAAATAATAATGATAATAAAGTTAATAATAATAAGTATAAATGTTAACAAGTTAAAACTTAATTAAGTTCAAGGGGCTTAATTGTCAAATTAGAAACTTAAAATATTAAGTTTGGGCATAAAATAATAATAATCCAAAGTGGGGGACCATTTCTGTAAATTAATTAAAAACAACCCAACCCACCGCCCCTTTCCCCCGTTTTTCCGGCAATCTCTTCCGGCCAAGGCCCGGCCGACTCCGGCGACTGCTCCGCTCCTGAATTGATCGTTATTAACCAAAATAATTCCATTGAATCGCCTCATGAACCGTTTTCGAACCCATGAGCATGTTTAATTTCGATTTAAAGTGTTGTTAAGAACATTTAATCACGAAACCGAAATGCGCCATCAAGTTCAAGCCGTTCGACCATCAAAGCACCATGATAATCAAATTAATTGTAACTAAATCGAACGTTAGCTATTCCTAAAACTCTTAACAATCGTAATTTCATCAGAATCATCCTCAAACAATCCGAACCATTCTCTCGCATCAACCCGACCTATCTTCTACTCGAACATCACCCTCTGAACTTCAAGCCTTGAAATTGACAAAGGGCTTTTATACAACAAGGTTATTGGAAACTTTCTGTGCAACCAATTTGTTTAACATCATCGTTTGAGCATCGAACGAATCGAACGTGTGTCGCGACCTTCATCCATCTTGTTCATCTTCGACTCAACTTCAAACCGGGTAATTAAGCACAACTAATTACTCGATTTCATATGTAGAACAAAAGCCCTAACCTTTCGATCGATTACAACATTCATATGGGGTTCAATTTGATTGAATGTGGTTCTAGGGTTCTTAAGGATTTGGGGGTTTTGTTTAAATGTGTATTTAACAATTAAGGAACGGATTCTAACGCGGCTGGAAGCCTTTGGTTCACTGGTAAAACACATGACTCATGGACAGGAGGTCCCCGGTTCGAACCCGGGGAACCTCATGTATTTTTTTTAGGCCTCTTTGGCCTTCAAACTTAATATTAAAAATTTCTAAAAATTATGAAAAATCATTTTCATAAACTTTGTTCCTTTTGAAACTATTTAATCATTTTTTTCTTTTTCTGTTATTTATTTATAAAAAAAATACCTTTATAGTTTTTTTTATTTAATATCCTAAAGTTAATAATATAGTTAGCATGTTCTTTTATAAAAATTTAGACTTTAAATAGTAGTTTAACTTATACGAACTAATATTGCAAATTATTGTCTAAATTGTTTTCATTCTTATTTAATTATAAAATTATCTAAACTTTATAGACATTACCAAATTATTATAAAAGATATTCTTAATTCATATATTTATATATATATAAATTATAAATAAAATCGTTCCCACGATAATATGATTGAGTTCTTATTTAACAATAATAATTAACAAAACCCCAAACGTCAAAGTTGATTTCTTAGTCCTTGTTAAATTATTGTAAAGCTTTAATCTTGTAAAATATATATATTTAGGTGTCTTGTGACGATACATCTTGGAGCGACGCTTGTTATTATTCTTATTAATCGCCATTATATATTTATTGTCATGTGAGTTTTCCTTGTCCCCTTTTTATTATTTCACACTTATTTGGGGTGAAACATGATGCTTATATTACATACACGTTTAAACATTTGAGACTTGTGATGCACATGCAATTCTACTTATTTTTTGGTCATGGTTATTTGTGTTTTTGTAAGTGTTTATATGAGATACATAGTTTGATTACAATCATTAACTATTGCTAGCCTGGCGACGTCTTAGATCTTTGGGCCTGACAAGCCTATTTGGTGCTAAAGTCGAGGTATTGCCGACTCCTAGGGGCCGTACGCTTGTGCACTAGGGAACCAAATACACTTAGCCAATCTTATATACTTGTAATCAAGTCGAGGTTTGGTTGTAACGATATGTGTTCTATAACCTTACTAGCTTATAATCCATGACATGAATTGCTACTTGTAATCTTATTATGTATGAAAACTTGGAAACTCACCAACTATTTTTAGTTGACTCTTTATTTTCATCATGTTTCAGGAGATCCCCAAGTTTAAAGTGGACATTTGAAGCTTGCAATAAAACTAGGACTTGGACCTAGTTAATTAAATAAAACATTATGTTATGTTTGTGTTTATGTTGAACTTATTTCTTTATGGTGACTTATGGTTGTATTACATTTACATACTTATGATAATAATATTTGCAATTTAAATATAGCGTTATGTGGCTGTGAACAATCTTAACCCTCACATCTCGACGTTTCCGCCGTCAAGGTTGGGGTGTGACAAAGTTGAACGTTCCACACAGGCAAACTAAGGTACTGCATGATGTTCAATATGCTCCAGACCTTGGCTATAATTTATTAAGTGTTGGACAGCTAATGAAGTCTGGTTACTCTTTGCTATTTGACGATGATAGATGTTCCACCACTCACAAGGCATCAGGTAATGTTATTTCCCAAGTTTATATGACATCAAATAATACATTTCCTATGCATGTGGGTGCTACTCAGGGGCATGTGATGGCTGCACTTGAACCTGATGAATCCACTCTTTGGCATCTTCGTTATGGGCATTTACATGAGCTTGGTTTAAAGACATTAAATTCCAAAGAGATGGTCACCGGTCTGCCAAACATCGAATCATTTCCTCTATGTGAAGGATGTGTAATGGGAAAACACACAAGAAAACCATTCCCTGATGACGCATGGAGAGCATCAACTGTACTCCAGTTGGTACATGCTGATTTATGTGGTCCAATGCCGACTACATCTCTTGGTGGTAATAAGTATTTCCTTTTGTTTACGGATGATTACAGTAGGATGTGTTGGGTGTACTTTTTAACTAATAAATCTGAAAGCCTTGATAAATTTAAAGTGTTTAAAGCTAAGGTTGAAAGGGAAACGGGAAAGAAGCTGGTCACCCTTCGAACAGACCGAGGAGGGGAGTTTCTCTCCAAAGCATTTCGAGAATATTGTGATAAAGAAGGAATTCATCGACAGTTGACGACTCCTTATACGCCTGAACAGAATGGAGTTGCTGAACGTCGGAATAGAACTATTGTTGAGAAGACACGAAGTATGTTGGAGACCAAGAAACTGAGTAAAACATTTTGGGCTGAGGCTGTAGCTACAACCGTCTACATTATGAACCGGTCTCCCACTAAGGCGGTGGAAGAAAAGACTCCCTATGAAGCCTGGTTTGATCTGAAACCTTCGGTAAGTCACTTTCGTGTATTTGGTTGTATTGCTTATGGACTAACCCCATCACAGTTAAGAAAAAAGTTGGACCCAAAGTCTAACAAATGTATTTTCGTGGGTTATTGTACCCAATCCAAGGCATACCGGTTATATAATCCCGAAAAGAAGATGATTTTTACTTGTAGGGATGTGGTCTTTGATGAAAATGCTACATGGGATGATGAAGATAACAACGCACAGAAGGAGACTGTTGTTGTGCTTGATGGTGGAGTAATTGGTGAACATACTTCTAATTCATCAAGCACATCATCTGGGCCCTCTAACTCATTTAGCTCAAATCCATCAAGTCCATCTTCAAACCATGGTCCAACACATTCAGCAAGCTCTTCTTCTCCTTCTACCCAAGTTGATTCAGCAAGTATTAATAGTGGCTACACATCTAGTGGTGGAAATGTTTCAGGTGTTGGTTCGGGTGCTGATGATTCCTTTGGTTCTGCACCGCGACGGGTAAAATCACTTGTTAATGTGTATGAATCATGTGCCGAAATCCCGGCACCCGACTATTCATGTCAGTTTGCATTAAGCACCATGGAGCCTACCACATACAAAGAGGCAATCAAACAAACAGAATGGAAGAAAGCCATGAAGGAGGAGTTGGCTGCGTTTAAACGACATAATACTTGGTCACTCTCAAGTCTACCTGATGGAAAGAAACCAGTTGGTCTTAAATGGCTATTCAAAGTTAAAGCAGGTGTTGATGGTGCAGTGAAGCACAAGGCTAGGCTCGTAGCAAAAGGCTACTCACAAGAATACGGTATTGATTTTGAGGAGGAAACGTTTTCACCCGTTGCTCGATTTGAAACTATTCGTGTAATTCTTTCTCTTGCAGCTCAAAAAGGTTGGAAGATACATCAATTTGATGTTAAAACCGCCTTTTTGAATGGCTCTCTGCAGGAGGAAATTTATGTCACGCAGCCTCCCGGGTTCGAAATTTCTGGAGAAGAAAGTAAGGTGTATCGGCTTCATAAAGCATTATATGGTCTCAAGCAGGCGCCACGGGCTTGGTATGATCGTATTCACAATTATTGGCAGTCACACGGCTATATTAGAAGCAAGAGCGAACCCACTCTGTATGTTAAGAAGAAGGACCAGCACCTTCTTATTATTTGCATATATGTTGATGATATTATTTACACAAGTTCTTCTATGGAACTGGTTGAAGAGTTTAAGAAAAAGATGATTCAAGAGTTTGACATGACAGATTTAGAAGAGCTGCACTATTTTTTGGGGTTGGAAGTCCTTCAAGAACCTCATGGGATATTTGTATCACAAAAAAATATGCTACTAATCTTCTTCAAAAATTCGGAATGAAAAATTGTAAGCCAGCTGCTACACCCATGAATGTTCAAGAGAAATTAAAGCTAGAAGATGGAGGTTCCCCTGTTGATGAATTTACATTTCGAAGTCTTGTGGGAGGACTTATTTATCTCACTCACACAAGGCCCGATATCGCTTACGCGGTTAGTATCATTTCTCGTTTTATGCAGCAACCATCTTCTAATCATTTTGGTGCAGCGAAGAGGGTTCTTCGGTACATTGCCGGCACCACAACCTTTGGTTTGTGGTATGAAAAACAAGAGAAAAGTGTCATTAAATTGGAAGGGTTCACTGATAGTGATTGGGGAAGTTCTTTTGAAGATAGAAAAAGTATATCAGCAAGTACATTTTCAATTGGTTCTGGTGTGGTTACGTGGAGCTCAAAGAAGCAATTGATCGTGGCTTTATCTACGACAGAGGCAGAGTATGTTGCTGCAGGTGCAGCCTCATGCCAAGCCATTTGGCTTCAGCAATTATTAAAGGAATTGGGTGAAGAGCAAGTTGAAGCAACTGTAATCTACTGTGATAACAAGTCGGCAGTATTCTTGTCTAAGAATCAAGGAGATCATGGTAGGAGCAAGCACATTGATATAAAACATCACTTTATTAGAGACTTGGTGGAACAAAAGAAGATTGAAATTAAGTCTTGCTACACAGAAGATCAGTTGGCAGACATGTTTACTAAAGCCTTGAGACAAGAGCAATTTTGCTGGTTCAGATCAAGACTTGGAGTGGTGGATCTGCGAAAGTTTGAATCAAGGGGAGATGTTAAAATATAATTCAAACTTTTGTTTTATTCTAATAAGCTGCTGGGTCAAATAAACTACTGGGTCAAATAAGTCGTTTGAGTTTGCCGAGTCAGTAGGAGTGTTTAAAGTAATTGTTATTTGGAATTAGTCTCTATTTATGTTGCTGTAACCTGCCTATATAAGGCTTGCTTTGGTTATTGAATAAACATCAAGCTTTCTTCTTTTCATCTCATTCTTAATCACTCGTACACATACTTAATCTTTCTTTTCAGTCTCTGATTAAACCAACAACACCCTCGGTGATTGCTTTAAGCTGTATAGAGCCTTGTGTAGTTTATACACCATCTCGGGCTGTCAAAGGGGTTGTTTGTGGACCCGTGGGTGAAGAGGTGGCTAGAGTAAGTACATGGGTATTGTTTCTTTCAAGGTTGGTATTTGGTGGATTGGGTTCAGTATAAGTTGTCATGTCATAATAGTAATAGATAAATGAATTGGTACTTAGATTGGGTTAATGTACTTGCCATGTGTGGTTGCTAGTCCCATTTGCTATCTTCAAAAAACTCTACATTCCTCTTTATAGTAAATTTTTTTTGTATCAAGGCTATACAATCAATCCTTTCTATGGACACATTTGAATATCCAATTGTAAAATATTTTAAAGGATTAAATGCTTTATAAAATATTATAAATCTATTTACAAGATTTAAACTACAAATTATTCAAAAATTAAACTTATAATATGTTAAACCTATTTTTGAATCAAGACCAAATACAAATACAATCTATATAATTAATTAACTTTGATTAAGTTTTAAATAATTAATTATTAGATTAATTATTTCATTCTCACACTTCAAAATTCAATTTTTATCATTATAAATACCAAAGTATATTCAATAATTCTATTACACTTATTACTATTATTATTATTATTATTATTAATATTATTATTACTATTAATATTGTTATTATTATTATTACTATCCTCAAACACAATCACCTAATCAATCTATTATGTTTTATCTAATCAAGTTCTATGGATTAAATTACACTATTCTACGTAAAATATTTATCAACCCCAAATCCCAATTGAAACTCTAATCCATATTTAGCCTTCAATCTATCATTATTCTAACCACAAGACACCAACCCTTAGGTTGAAACGTGATGAATTATTGTTGTCCAATCTAGCCTTCTATCGTTATCAAATCACTTATATTTATCAAGTGAGTATTCATTGCCTATTTTCATATTTTATATTTTGGGGAAATCATGTGATTCAATATTCAATTATTGTTATTCATTGTTATTCTATTTCATTCTAAATTCAATTCAAGACATGCTATGTTATTACTTGCAATTATGTGTTCATAGTTAGATAAACTAGATGATACAATCATTAATTCATACAACCACGGTAATAATGATAGATCTATTGGTTTGACAAACCCACCCCATTTGTTTAGTCGCGTGGTGATTGGAACTAGAATCATTCATTCTATAAGGCTTCGTTTGCGGACCGAGTCAAGTCAGTCATTAGGTTTGATTGTGTTGGTTTGTCTTTTATGTTACACTATTGCATTATAAGTCTTGACATTGCCATGTGAATTGAATTGTTTTCAATCATTTAATCAATCTATGTATGTATTCAAACCTGTGATTACTCACCAGCTAATTCGTTAGCTGACCCGTTACTTTCTCATATGATTTCAGGAATGAAGATTAGTGGACTTCTAAATGCACACTTAAAATTTGGACTTAGTCAAAGTTAAAGACAAATTTCATTATGTTATTAATTGATTGTATTATATTAATTGATTTGTATTATTCAATGAAAATGGCATTTAATATTATTTCAACGTATTTATTACCATGTGCTATGAGCAATCGATTCACATTTCGTTCACCTTGATGATTCCGCCGTCGGTCGGGGTGTGACAGATTGGTATCAGAGCCATGGTTATAGGGAATTAGGTTATTAGAAATGGAATGACCTAGACTATAACTAAGTACCCTTGCACATGAGTCCCTCGTGCATTTTACATGCTTAGATAGTATTTTATGTGTCTTATATGTTTAAACATGATTATGTGATTATATGTCTTACATGATATTTACTTATACCTTGATTTGAATCAATGCACACGCGATTCTCAAATCATATTCTAAATCATTGTGCCTAAATCAAATGGTTTTCAATTTTTGAATTTTGAATTTGTTATTCATGGTTTTCAAATCTCGTCAAAGTCTGTGTCTCACAACTGAAAACATGCAATCCTGGAAGAGTTGGATGCCTGTATCTCGAGGTGTTCTGTCTAGACAAGGTATTCATATAAATCCAAATCAACCGATGGATCCGTTTACCTTACCTGGGAACCCTTGGGGTGAGTGTCCGCTTATAGGTACGCATGTCTTCATTAAGGTTGTGGTTGACCTAATACTTTGATAAGTCAACGTATTCGCTTTGGTTGCGAACCGAACGTTTACACTTGAAACACCTTGTTTTTATTCATTTTATCACTTATTTTGTTTTCTGAAATTTTAAAACTCATCATCTAATTCTTATCAAGCGTCTTAATAATCACTTTGAATACCTTCTCTCAAAACCGCTCTTGTTCTGAAAACCCATTACAATTGATTCTCTTATCCCGAAAGGTACCTTTAATCTTAACAAACAGGATTTTTCTATCGATCTTACAATGATGCAATTTAGAAATCTCGATGTCATAGTAAGCAAGAATTAATCATCTAAGAACCATGTCGAAGTTATCTGCTTTGAGAAGCTCTTGTGGAATTCTATTTTATCCAAAAGTGTCTTAATATATTTCTCATGTTCGTCAAGCCGAGACTCGTATTGATCTTATGCTTAGTGCTTCACTCATGATAAAACCATTCTATCAACTTGCATGCAAAAAAAAAAAACCTTATCAGCCAATAGTCCAATCAAATTTGTGATTACATCCGCTTTGTCAAGAAACTTCCAAATATCCTCATTTATTAGCATAAGCCTTCTTGTGATTAAATTTCGGGACGAAATTTCCTAAAGTAGGGAAGAATGTAACATTTGCCCATTTTAAAAATTTGTTAACCCGAATCCGAATCCATTTGAGTCAACACAAGAAATCAAATTAATTATGTGGTCATTTAATTACTTTAATGTTTCAAACATAATAATTATGTCAATTTTAGATTTTATTATTTATGCAGTGAATTTTTTTATATAATCTTATAAGTGTCATAAAGAATCATAAAACTTAAACTTTCAAATAATTTAATTTTAAAGTTTTACAAAGAGTTATAGAGTTTATTATTAATTATGAGTTTTGATTATAAAAATTTATTTATCATTTGCGTGTTTTAGTTGTATTATTATGATCAAGTAAAATAAATAATTAACTTACAAGTTTTATTTATAAGATTTCTAAAAATTATAAAGTTTTATAAACTAATAGTTTGATCTATAATTCAAATTATGTTTTACTAAATCTATGGGTCAAAATATCATTTTTAAAACTCAAATGAAAACTTTCACATAAAA